>JAOPUL010002510.1:27769190-27780300 GCA_027564515.1 Octopus rubescens
ACATACATACATACATACATACATACATACATACATACATACATACATACATACATACATACATACATACATCAGATGGTAGCAACCGTTGACCATAAAAATATGTTGTCATACGCCGTTCAAATCCAAACCTAACCACCGCCACCACCACTGCCGCCACCACCATTGTCAACACCATCGTCGCCAGTACCGCCACCACCACTGTCGCCACCATTGTCACCACCACCGTAGCCAGCACCGCCACCGTCGCCAGCAGCGCCACCACCACCACCACTACCGACTACGGTAGTCGTCTCTTTCTTTTCACCTGAGGTGGTTTTTCAACCAACCCCCACCACACACACATACTCATGAGCTTTATGTACATTATCTGATAGTTGCGCTACAAACGAGCAGACCGCGCTCTTACATCAAACTAGTAATAAGAGCATGGATTTCTATGCACGCGCGCCCCTGCTGGCGGCGTGTGTCGCCTGTATATTGCCAAGTAAGTTAAAATATGTTTTGTTTTGTTTATACTACTGAAGTGGATGACACATTCTTGTAGAGGAGAGACGTACACAAACGTATGCATGCATATAGGCACACGGCGTACACACTCACACACATACACATGCAAATCCAACACACAAAATATGTATACATGCATGCATGCATGTATGTATGTATGTATATATGTATGTATATGTATGCTATTATTCAGTTTTATTTCAAGATATCTTGCCAATAGAGAAAGAGCCGGTTTCTAACCTAGATCCAAGGCACCTTCATTGGAAATTCAACAACATCAACGGTATTTTTGCATGTATATGTGTTTATGTGCAGTATTCGGAGTCAGTGCATGTGCAGATTCGTGTTTGTTTTATGTATGTATTCTTATGCATATAGTTGCATGTCTAGACATATGCATATATGCTTAAATGATAAACTTCTGGAAAGTTTTACAAATTTTTACAGTTCCTGTGATGGCTTGGATCTGCAGTCTTCGGATCAGCTTTCTCCCTTCTGGTTTTGAGAAGTCTAATTTCTCAAGATTGGTACTTAGACAGTGTGTTACATATCCCAAGTGCTCCAATAATTACAGGTATAAACCTGAACTTGTAATCTGGGTAGAGTAATTGTAGGTTTCTCAATATTTCAGCGTAGATGTTTTCTTTTTCACCGATCTTTAGCTTTATGTTAACATCCGCTGGGCATCTTATTTCCACAACTGTGCATGGTTTCTTTTCTCTATCCCAAATCACTATGTCAAGTCTATTATGCCTACATTTTATCGAGGTTTTCACTGGGACATTCCACCAATACTCCTTATTATGAGTGGCTATTGGCTCCATCACATTGTCGGTTCTTATTTCTTTGGCCTCAGAGTTATCCTTCTGGCGGATCTCATTGTGCAGTGTCTTAGCTACTACATCATGTCCCATCGGTAGGTAACACTGTGATGACATTTTCGGACAACTGCTTATGATGTGGGTGATATCTGCGGTGTTAACTCCACAAAGTCTGCATCGGTTATCACTTTTCGGTGCTTTTCCTTCATCTCTGTCCCCTTTGTTCATCAGTTACTTTGTTGATATTTCCTGTTCCTGGATTGCAAATGCATACCCCTCAAAGTGGGAGTTAGTAATCCGGGTGTTGGTCCATGACAGGCTGCTTTGATGATCAATGTTACTATCATCCCGGAGCTTTGTGCTAATATATCCATGCATGATCTTCTGCTGATATACGCTCATTCGTTCATCTTATGATACGTTGCGGTAGAATCGTGCGACTTCTCTGGGTATGTATTTAAGGTTATCAGAGAAGTAATGCTGCTCAAGGAGCTGCCTTCCAAGTCTCATGATGTATTCAAACTTGCTCAAAGGATGCACTTCGACACTTAGTGGTTAAAAGATGTTGCCGAGGGGATATGATACGACATTCAAAGGCATTTGATGCCTCTGCTCCCTTGTTTCATTTTAGGTAGAGGCGGTCTACGTCACTGTTCATGTGGAAATTATGTGTGCCGGTTAGTATCTTCCTGGTTTTCACATCAATGGCTCGGATCTCATCAAGCATCCAATCAAGTAGCCTGAATGTATATGAGCACTGGCATTGCAAACACATTGTGGGTCAATTTATCATTCAATGCAGAAAGTTCGAAAGTCCATATTTTCTTTATTCGGCCGTAATATTCTTTAGTGACACGTGTTTTGTTACAGGTGTCATCGTAAGATATGTCTTCATCCGCCCCTAGGTACCTGTAACATTCCTCAGCAGATATGGAGGAAACAGTCAAGTCATTAATGGAGATCCTACTAGTCTGGTTTACAGTTTTTCCTCTTATTACAACCATATAGGAACATTTATCTTTGCTGATAAGATACAGTCCCAATGAAATCCTAAAGTCGATATTATCGACTTGGCCTTGTGCCTAAATTATAAACATTTAGATTATCTAGTGAAATTCTTTAATCATATCCCTGATCTTCAATTTATGATCCCCAACACGATTGAAGCAAGGACAATAAAGATCAATAGCACTTCGATTTAGGCATCGAAAATTCATTGATTACGGAAAACTGTTCGAAAATGCGTCTACTATTCATTTAGTCAATTTTCTTGGAAAGAACACGTGGATGCATGTCAAATAGTTTGTTTCCCAATCACATGGTTTTGGATTCAGTGCCGCTGCATAGAACCTTGGGAAAATGTCTTCTACTATAACCCCGGGCCTTGTGGGTGGTTTTGGTAGACGGAAGCTGAAAGAAGCCCGATGGGTGTCTCAAAATCTTTCTATATTTATATCTCTCTATCTATCTATTTTTCTATCTATCTATCTATCTATCTATCTATCTATCTATCTATCTATCTATCTATCTATCTATCCATCTGGTGGGTATCGTGTTGTTCAGTATTCTCAATTCGTCAAAAACAGGACGCATTATATCAAGATATTTTTCGAGAAGATCTTTAAAATTAGCTGAAGGACATAACCAGAATATTGGGCTTACTGAAGAGGTGGATATAAAAATGCCTGGAATAGTAAGCCTGTTTAAAGAATCAACGAGGCGTTGCTAGATTTATGACAGGTAGTAAATAAAGTGTCTGAAAATCAGTTCCAAGAATAGGAACGTGCAAATCAACAACAACAATAAATAGCCAGTTAAAGATTCAACGCAGTAAGTGATTACTCGTCTTAAGACGTGATGAGGAAGTAAAGTCACACTCTTAAGCAATATGAACTTGGCTGGACTTGGCAGGAATTAGTGTAGCAGATTAGACGCCCACTTCAGATCTGGCTCCAATGAGAAAATGCTTGCTGGTATTTCTGTCCCGTATTAGATTCAAGCTACGTTACAAATCAACAAGGGGGAAAGTACGCTGTTCGGGTTTTCCTCCAAAGTTGTGACGGTTTGTGCATAAACAAGCTGTCCGTTTACATGGCAAGGCGGGTGCTATACTGGGTACTTCGAGAACGTTTCTTTCGTCTTTAGTGCTCACTTCCTTGGGTTTGTGTAGTCAATGCATTCATTTGCTGTCTCGAAATGCTCACGTCTGCTCTAGCGGCTGTCAATTCAGGTTGTATTGGTGAAGGATCGCTTGAGATATATATATATATATTGTAGCTCTACTGTTTGTTGGAACAGATGAGATGTATGACATCTCCACTGTCATATTTGCCAACTCACCTACTTATGTAGCGCGAAAATGGTATTTCATGGAGGCTAATATTGGTTTCATATTTTGGCACAAGGCCAGCAATTTCGAGGGAGGGGTTAAATCGATTACATCGATCCCAGTGTTAAACTTGTACTTATTTTATCGACCCCCAAAAGGATGAAAGGTAAAGTCGACCTCGGCGGAATTTAAACTGAGAACGTAAAGACGGACGAAATACCGCTAAGCATTTTGCTCCGGCGTGCTAACGATTCTGCCAGTTCGCCGCCTGGATCGAAGCTAATATCAGTTACACATTAATAGGAAGTCAAGGGGTAAATAACTACTTCAGAATGACCTCCCCCAGGCAATTTTCGTTCGATAACTGATTCATTCTGCGTAATAACTGGAGAGGCTATCGCTTTCCGAATTCTTCAGAAACACGAAACATGTGATGCTTCTTTTGCTGTAAAGCGGGAGTAACAATGTATGATTTATGGTATCAAGAGTAATGATAAGTGAGTCCTTGACTTCTTGTGTTATTTCCGATTGTAGAGAGTTCACAATGTGTGTGACGTGTGTAGCTTCAGTTGTAATATGCTCGTTGCGAATTGAATATGTACATATATATATATGTACCGAGGATGTAACGTTGGTAGTCACCAGTGTAGGTGATATATGAGTAATCATTGTAGCGGCAGTGAAGAAGATGATGTTAAATGAGAATTGACAAACAGCAAGAATAATATCAACAGAATGTTTATTGGTATGTGTATAATGGTACATCGTGGAACAAGGAAGAAATAGTAGTAATTGCATTTATGGTGAATAGGTAGAACTGAGACAGATTCATTCTGTCGAGGCCTGGTGTGAGAAACCTAGGTTGACTGCCACTGACCGACTGGCCTCTCTGAATGCCTCGCTGCGACTGTCTCTGCTTCGCGACTGTCTTTGCTGGCACCTAAACTCTGGTATTTAAAGAGGGTTGTTTATCTGGGTCACCCGCTAGACAAAAGAATATTTCTCCGTCTTGACCTGTGGATGGCATGGCCAAGACTTCATCCCACTAATCTCTCTAGCGGGCAGAAAGCGGTAGACTTCGTGTCTCCAAACAAACTATGCCTCTGGGCCTGCGGTTTCCATTCCTGCCCGTAATCTGGCCGCTACATATATATAGATAGATAAGTACCAGGCTTGAATCAATAAGTACTGGGATCGATTCATTCAAGGTGGTGCCCCAGCATGGCCGCAGTCTGATGACTGAAACAAGTAAAAGATAAAAGTTTATATATATATATATATATATATATATAATTCGTTGACGTCTTTTTTATTAAGACTTTCAGAAGCTGTTTAAAGTGGTTTAACTTACAACTCTGTATCAGCCTAAGTATCCTAGTTGAAATATCAATCTATATGGCCGGACGTCGGAGTCAGGAGGCACCAGCAATTGGAATTTCGCCGTTTCGACAGTTCAGAGCATTTCCAAGGACACCGTGAAACAAAAAGAATCTGAAAAATCCTCGTCAAAGCTGAGCAATTGTTGGTGCTGCCTGACTTCGACGTCCGCCTCTATATGTTCAGGTTTACTGGGACTTTAAGTTTCACCTAACGGCTTATACCACCTTATCCTTTTTCTCTCGTATTGTAACGTTTCTTTACCTGCAGCTATCAACTTGTAAACCTATTTTTTAATCTTCAGACTATTCCATCACATTTCTACCACCAATAAAAAAAAACAAAAACAAAAAACCCTTTCATTGAAATCGTACATCATAATGGTTTTAATGACCACTTTTCTATGATAGGTTAGACAGAATTCGTTGACGTACATTTTCTACGGCCGGGTGCTCTTCGTGTTGATAACTCTTTCCTGTTTCCAGGTAAGTAATATTTTCCCATGGCCAAACATATTGGAAATGGACAACACCACTTGTATGGTGACGTCCGTTTACAACTGTCACACGATGTCAAAACCAAGAAATACAAACACACACATTCAATAGGCTTCTTTCAGTTTCCAAATACCAAATCCACTCAATGGGGCCTGTAGTAGAAGACACTTGCCCAAGGTGCCACACGTACGGATGGAAAGCAAACTTCTTAACCTCACAACCTCGTCTGCACCTATGTAAATTACACCCTAAATAATTCCTCTTTTTAATGAAGCTTGCCAAACCTGAATTTTATTCTTCTCTCAGCACTGAGTCCCGTTGTTAGTCTTAAATTTGCTTTAACCCTTATTCTGTCAAATGTAATGCTTATTTATTCATATTGTTTTCATTTAATCATGCATTATCTTGTAGCTTTGAGGTTTTTGATGATGTGATTGTTTAGTTTTAGGACATTGTAGGGTAGATGGCAGAGGCCAGATCAGGCCAGTTTGAACATTAAGCAGGTAGGATATTTTGCTGGTTTGAATACTAAAGGGTTAAAATAAACTACAATTTAACATTTACTGTGTTCAGATTTACGAATGACCAAATAGAAAGAATACTAGCAGAGAGACCTGTGTAGAAGGTAAAGGGAAATCACTGGGTATATAGAATACTTAATGAACCCAACTTTGATTCCCATCTCCGTATTTATTTAAATTGACCAACAAATAGATCTTTTGAGTGAACAAAAATTAAAATTTCTTCATACGTCCTGCTGGTACTTAACTCTAATTCTCTATTACTTTAATAAATGAAAGATAAATCTCCTGAACAGGGCGAATGTCTCTAGCAACAGATTTGCTGCCAATATTCGACAGTTTCCTAATGAGTCACGTAGTATTGCTTCAACTCAATGTAAAAATGCTTGTAATAAGTTTGAACAAAATATCTGTGTTAGCACCTGCAATACCTTATGTATTCTTCCTCTTTTCTTCAATATTGCTAAATAATATTTATGAATGACTTAACCGAACACTGAGGGCTAAAATGTCAGCTCTTGCTTAGTAAAATGTACAGTCTTATTTTGATTCGTGGTTGCAGCCATTTCACTTGAATATGTCACTAATGATCTTTGAGAAAGAAAGAAACATCACAGTAACTAAAATAGCCATCTATGTATCATACTTAATGTAGACACACAGTCGATATACCAGTCACTGCGATGTTTGTACTGAGATAACATCTCATATGGATGTGCTGTGTTAAAAGCACAAAAAATATCAGAGGGAAGTGGAAATTCGTTCCAGCAGCTGCCAACGAAAGCACCAGATGCATTTCGGCCTTTTCGGGCGTTTTCAAGGGCGCGTACTCGTAGTCAGCCACCCGCTTATACGAGAATTCGTTGCCTTTGATATAGGAAAAACTGAATAAAACATTCACTGATGTTGCAAATAGCCGCCTGTCTGAATAAAATCCGGTATACGCAAATGAGGCAGTGGCCTTTTGACAATGAGTATACATTAAATATGATATGCACATGGCTATTTTAATTTAATACTGCATCAATTGCGTATACCGCACTACAGTAACTAATTATTTCCTTTATTTCCTAAAGAAAAAAATTAGTACAGGCGAGCATCTAATTTATCTTTTTACTCAAAGGTGTATGTGACATGACCGCCAAAGAAACAACTATTTTAAATTATTGATCTGAAACTCAAAAGTTACACATAAAAAAAAAAACTCGTGTCTTCATTCTGATTGACTTCCACAGTCAGGACTATCTATATTGCCGCAGTTCTTGAGACTGTTACATTGATGCTTTCTCCAAGTACAATGCAGTAGAGTATAGTCAGTCGTCACACGCGAATGTGTGGCTTGGTAACATGTATAATGCTTTTGCTAATCACTTTTAAGAGAGCCTATGTAGTCATGAACAGACATACATAAACACTCTCTCGGTCCATCTCAGCCTTCACTCAGTGACACATCTGGAGAGAGAGAGGGAGAAAAAGAAAGAGAGAGAGAGAAAAAGAAAGAGAGAGAGAGGGAGAAAAAGAAAGAGAGAGGGAGAAAAAGAAAGAGAGAGAGAGAGAGAGGGAGAAAAAGAAAGAGAGAGAGAGAGAGAAAGTGTGTGTGTGTGTTGTGTGTGTGTGAGAGTGGAAGAGAGAGTGAGTGAGAGAGTGAATGAGTGAGAGAGCGAGAGGGAAAGAGTGAGTGAGAAAGTTGTATCACAACCCGGTTCGCACTCATTCACTGCTGAGTAGATTGGAACAACTTGAAATGAAATGCTAACACACCGCCCGATCCAAGAATTGAACCCATGGTTTTATGACCATGACCCGATCACGAACCACTGGGCCACGCGCCTTCACTTCCATCCCCAATAGTTGCCGATGTATAAGAAGAAAAGACAATACAGGAATCAAAACGAAACCAGTCACCACCAAATACTGTAACATACATTAGCTATGATCCTATAATGGTAACAATGGCTAGAAACCGATATACGACCTCCTTTGGTGGCGGAAATCTTTTATCTTCTTCTCGTTTCAGTCATTGGACAGCGCCCATGCTGGGGCACCACCTTGGAGGGTTCAGTCGACCAAATCGATCTCTGTACTTATTTTGAAGTCTGAAACTTATTCTATCGTACTCTTTTGCCGTAACGCCATGTTACAGGGACGTAAACAAATCAACACCGTTGATAAGCGGTGGTGAGGGACAAACACAGACACACTATACACACACACGACGAGCTTCCACAGAGTTTCCGTCAACTAGATTTACTTACAAGGCATTGATCGGTCTGGAGCTATAATAGAAGCAACCTCTACTATATATATATATATATATATAACCAGAAATGACTGACGAAAGCAGCACTAATTTATTTTAAGTCGTTCAATTTTTCTCAACCGATCAATGAACCGATTGAGTAAACCTATCAATAACGAACCTATAATGACTACAGGAAACAGCTGTAAGTCAAATTTATTGCAATAAAGAAAAAATATGTAATGACCATTTTATACCTTATCTTTATTTATTCATATATATATATATATATATATAATTTACAGAAAATAAAAACAAACAAGACGAAGACAGGTATAACAAGTAGGTGTATTAGTTTGACGTTCGGGAATTCGAAAAAAGAAAGGTTTTTATGTTTCGAGCCTTTCGCTCTTCAACAGAAAGAAATTAGGGAAAGAATAGGAGAAAAAACAGAGAGAATATATTATATGAATTGAAAGATTAACCAACATTTTTCGTACAATAAGTGTAGATTTTCCAGCTTATTTAGTAAGCTCGAATATGAAATTTCTCCCTAACCTTATGGTATGTATGTTTTTACTGATACAAGGGAGGAGCTAAATTGTCATGTTTCCATAGCAGAATATTTCTGAGAATCCTGTTTATACAGAATGTGCAGGCCTACTGGAATGTGTATATATTGTGTTATACAAAATATGTCTGCTGTAAATGGAGGTGCAGAATCGTAATATCAGTCAAAGAGTTTAACGGTTTAGAATTTACGATTGAGTTGCTGGGAGTGGCGAGGGTTTGTGAAAAGCTCGTTTACATTTGTCTCAATCAATTAAAGATGACGGATGTGAAGCAGAGAAAGCAACAGTTTTTGCAGTCGCATATCCGCCTATTGTTTATTATTGTTGTTTTTGCTACAGTTCCAAGAACTTCTGACTGAAACTTGACTGGTAGATCTCCTATGTTCATATTCACGAAGATATACCATCTGAAGTAAAAGATGTTTGCATTTTTCAGTGCTAACTGTTGGCCAAAATCTATAGATAGGTACAGGCATAGGTGTGTGATTAAGAAGCTCGCTTTGCAACCATATGGTTTTGGGTTCAGTTTCACAGCACAGCATCATGGGGAAGTGTCTACAACTACTACTACTACTACTTCTTCTTCTTCTATAGCCCCAGGCTGATCAATGCCTAGGTAATGAATTTGGTAGACCGAAACTATGCGGAAGCCCGCCGTATATATATATATATTAGGTAGTAAAAACAACAGTCAAGAGGACACACATGTAGAGTGTATTGGATTCACGTTCGGATGGAAAAGAAAAGAAGGAAAAAGAGTACATTTATCGTTTCGGGCATAGCCTTTCGTCGGAAAGAGGAGAGGGAGAAATCTGCTGGAAAGGAGACGGTTTATGAAAAGCACGTGTAGTTCACATGATGAAAAGATGGCATATATATATATACACACACTTTTTTGTATTTGGTTTGCAAAATTGTTGATGTGAATTCATGTGTTATTTTGGCGTAATGACTCTCCTAAACAAGACAAGAAATTGCACTGGCTAGTTAGTTCTTTCTGTTGCACATCCAACAGAATGCAGCCATTGCAATGGAAACACGTGTAAGTGATTTGAAGATACTGTATATGACTGTAAAATAAAATAAAAATTGACTTAAATCTCAATTCTCGTTATTATTATTACTACTATAATACTAATACTACACTAATATATATATATATATGTGAAAATTAGGGGAACTTAGTGAGACACTATTCTTAAAATAACGTCCCACCCAATTCCCAATACAACCAGCAGGAGTATATTGTATAAACAATATACAGGAATAGGTTCAAGAAGATATATATATATATATATATATATATACACACACACACACATACATGCTTAGCCATCATTCACAAGCAAAAATGATCTGGTAGCATGTATTGTACTTTTGTTAATTGTTTTTGGTGCCTTTGAAGTCACGAGCAGAAATAGACACTCTCGTAACCCTCCTACACTTGATCCCGCAGAACATTGTAGAAGGTGCGATCGCTGCATCTGCATCTGCACTCAGCTGCTATTTATTTTCAACTAAGGAAACTAGAGCAACGTAAAATTCTGTGTCTTTCTCAAAGATACAACTAGTTACCCCGTCCAGAAATTGAACCTACGACCTTAGGATCATGAGACCAACACCCTAACCACGTGACTTCATATGTATGATACGTGTGTGGATCTCTCGTTGATGCAAATCGGTAAAGGATGTGACCATCGAAAAGAGAACCTAAAAACAGCTGCTTTTCGAACGCAGTGTCTTAGTGTATTTGTTCTATAATGAATAACAAACACTCTCTTGCTGCTCTCTTCTTCGGAAATGCAATAAACCAGTGATTGGCCCATTGAAAACACGTGACCAGCAATGGTATTGTTCTCAAATTGTGATATTAAAGATCTAGGCAAAAAAAATTGGAGATTCTTCTTACCAAACTGCCTTGCCTAAAACACCAGAACTGCCTTTGCATGACATACGAACTTATCTTATTTTACTAATCTTGCTGCTGTTGTTGCCAGGCAGACCACCGCCAATTGCAACGGACTGATCATTCTCCCTAACTATATATACGTCAAAGGTTGGATGTGTGTGTGTGTGTGTGTGTGTGTGTGTGAGTGTCTAACCAGTTAGCTTCTACAATTTTCAACCGATTTTCGTCAAATTTAACACATGGATTACTTATGCACCGGAGATTGTTTGTATTTAATTTTTTCTCGAAAACTCTCCCCAATTTGACGGAAATCGGTTGAAAATTGTAGAAGCTAC
>JAOPUL010002510.1:28296511-28309138 GCA_027564515.1 Octopus rubescens
AGGTGATCGGGTGATTGATCAGATTATCGGATATTGTTATACGTCGCTGTTCACAATGCACTTTCGCATCATTTTAGCTTTCGAATGATGCCTCTCTGATGGCTAGGCGAGCAACCCAACCTATCACAAGGTGACCCATTTATAGCTAGGTGAACTGGAGCAACGTGAAATGAAGTGTTTTGCTTAAGAACACAACGTGCCGGCCAGTCCGGGAACCGAACCCATGTTCTAGCGATCGCGAGTGCAACACCCTGATCACTGGGCCACGCGCCTTCACACTAACAAAGAATCACCCCCACGCACCCCCCACACACACATACACCCACCCACACATGGTGATTCTTCAATAAAGTTTTCACTGCTTTTATGTATAGCTATTAATAGAAGTAAGCATTAATCTACGTGCATACACACATAAACATACAGTGTATTATACACACCTGCCTGACCAATCGACTAAAGTATATTGAGGAACATGAGCAGTTTAAATTCTCTGAAATGGAGGAAATTCAGCATATCACGTCATTTGCTTGGAGGCCGGACATGCTTGATTAAATAACGCAGTGTAGCGTTGATTTTGTGTTCACATATAAACACATACATTGATATATGCATACACATGCAGACAGGAATATTGTGCTCGCGCTGATATTTGTCAGTCTGTCTGTCTGTCTAGGAGGATCGCAACGCTTTGTGCAAATATGGGTGTAAGTTAATAGAAAGGAAAAGAATCAACGTGTACAGGTAAAAATCTCGGCGTATAATTAATTGCTAGTTATAACAGCTGTGTATTGTGTCATTTACCTGTATGATAAAGCGAATCTTCCTAAGATGTACTTATACTAATGAAGACAAGGAGAAAATAATTCCACTTTTGAGTTCAACAAATTAAGTTGTTTTATCAATGTATTATATTATTCTAATAGGTACGGAAATTATATCAATCTGTAACATATGAGAATGTGATGTCGATATTTATTCTTTCTATTGGAGTTGTAGGTGTATCTATCTTTCAGATTTTGAAAATATTTAGAGAAGGTAGTAATTGTTTCTTTTTTTTAAACTAAATATATAGATATCCTGTTTCAATCTTATTTTAAAAGTTTTCGCTCAGAGATATATAATGGTTTGCATCAGTATCGGTTCAGTTGAGATCTTTAAGTAATAGATTGTCGTTTTAATGTATTCCTTGGAGAGTGTACTAGTACGGGCTTTATGATAGTTTTCATTGCGTTGAGATCATTTGAATATATTAGAATTTACCACTTGAATATAAGAATACATGTAAAGACATTGTCAGAACTGCTCATCACTGTAACAGTATTTTAGTTCATGTTCTGGGAGATTTGTTGTATTCTTGTATTCTTGTATTCAGTGTTTGAGCTCAGATGAACTCTGGTCAATTCGTAGAATCCACCCCATTCCTTCCCACAGCAGCTTGGTGAGAAGGATCTTCACGAACTATATATGTGGCCCAGTCGATGATGGAGTTGCCTTCGATCGTTAGGTATTGGGTGAGACCAGGGATGAGAGGCTGGACTGGGAGGCCCACCAAGTATCGGTCGAGAGCCTGTTTGAAGACGTCTGTATGGCAAGAGGTTATGTTTCTAAGACTTATTGGGACAGAGTTGAAAGACAGAATAAAACACAAAAAGATAGAAAAGTAAACATTAAGAGAGTCATAAAGAGGAAAGCATACATAGGCACATCAGGTGTAGTGTTGGCATGAGTAGGTTTAAACAATGGGGGGGGGGGGCACTTGAAGTTTGGGGAGCCCTCATACAGAAGAATTAAAATCTTGGAAAATTATTGGTGTCAGTAACGTTGAGAAATCTATGCTTATTAATCATAAAAGAGAATCCATTCCATTTTTTAAGACATCAAGATGTATTTGTATATTGAGAGCCTTTTCATGCAAGATTGCTGGAAAGTGGGGCCTCCCTGTATCGAGTGCTCCATACCCTTCGTAGCAGGGGCCTCCTGATATCGAGGGTGGCCCGGTGCAATTGCCCCCTTGGCTCCCCTATAAATCCAGTCCTGAGTGTTGGTGAATTTCAGGAAGTAAGAAATTTTTTAAGGTTACAGTGTCATGACAACCAACAACTGGCATGAGTAATTGATTCCATGCAGTGACAATTCTGAATGTGAATAAAATGTTTCTGAAAGTTGCGGCCTGCTGGAGAAATGAGCCCCGCAAGATGGAGTGGCTACTACAGCAAGTGTCACTGGTCATTCTCCGTAGCAACGCCACCGCAGTCATTACCGCAGGGTGTGGCTGAATACCCCCGTGTCCCCCCACCACCACACTTTTCTCTCTACATTTCTTCTATCTGTTTTTTTCCTTTTCTTTTTTCTTTTCTCCTCTACTTTTTTCCAGTCGTTAAACCCGTCTTTGTTGGAAAACTTAGTCACGTTGGCTTGACATCAATCGTGCTACACTGTATTTTGATTTTATAAGCATGTCCATGAACGGTAGAGATATTGAATTCAAAATGGTGTCCAAAGTTGTTTGCTAGAAAGATGGTGGATAATGTTGTAGGCTTCTACAAAGTCAACTGCTAGATGTTGAAACTTTAGTGTGCCAATGTCCAGATAAGCAATACATTTCTAGCTATAACATTAACAACACAAAACACATTTTAACAACACAAAACGCATTTTAACAACACAAAACGCATTTTAACAACACAAAACACATTTTAACAACACAAAACAAAAATAAATCTAGATAAAACCAAAAAGAAGGCCATACCAGCACAGAGGACCACAAGACCCTTCTCTGTGGTCTCATGATCTTCACTTTCATACACATCATCATCGTCATCGTCATCATCAGAATCCAAAGAACTACCAATATCACAGCTTGTAGGGGACATAGATTCAGACAGAGAATAAAGGGGTCGACGACAGAGACTGCTACTATTGTCTTGATGACTTAAGAATTGCTACAGTGGAACTTCTGACTTCCTCTTTTATTGAATATGTATGCATGTATGTATGTATACACATGCACATATATATATATATATACATACATATACACACACATATATATATATACATACACACGCACATATATATATATACATACAAACAAACAAACACAAAAATATACTGTATATATATATATACATACACAAACACACACACACATATATATACTGTATACATATATATACATACACACACACAAATATACTGTATACATATATATACATACACACACACACACACACATATATATATATATGTGTGTGTGTGTATACATATATACATATGATTTTTTTAAGTGATAAAGGATAAAAGGTAAAAATGCAGTTTTTTAATCATTAAAAAAAATTGTGTGCACATACACACATATATATATATATAAACATATATATATATGTGTGTGTGTGTGTAATATATATGTGTATATGTGTGTGTAATATATATGTGTGCATGTGCATTTCTTTTTAAAATTCATATTATATTTGAAATAATATAAATTGAGAGGGCTATCCATGTAATTTTTGCAAGGAATGGCAAAATTTCATATCTATGCAATAATTTCCAATAAAATAGACATCAAAACTGAAAAGAAAAAGAAAACTTATGTATGTGTGTATGTGGTTATATATATATATATAGAGAGAGAGGGAGAGAGAGATATGTACTGGTTGTGCTTGTGTATGTATGTGTGTATATATATATATATATATACAGGCATAAATATATATATATATATATATATATATATGTGTCATCATCATCATCATCCTTTAAATGAACGTTAAAGGAGAATGATGATATCTATATATATAGATGTATGTGTGTGTGTGTATATATATATAAAATATATACACAAGTGCGTGTGTGTGTGTGTGTGTGTGTGTATCTATGCTATTTAAAACTCTTATTGAAATAACTAAGTGAAGTAAATATGAAGGAAATCACACAAAAAACACAAAAAACATTCAAAATTTCTAGAATTAAATAAGAACGTTGCAAAAGATTAGTTCAACATGCTTGTTTTGTTTTTTGTTAATATTTTTAATATTATTATTATTATTATTATTATTTTCATTAACTTTTTCAACCATTCTTCTGCCTTCTTCCTTTTCTTTCTCAATAGATAAATATTGTGAAATATGAAAAGAAAACAAGATACAGACACACATACACACACACAAGCACATACGCACACGTGCACACACACACCCACACACACACACGCATAGCTATTGTATCAATGCTAAAAGTGTGAAAACAAACATAGTTAGGCAAAAGTATTTAATGCTGAAATGACAGACTGAAATGGAATACAGGGAAAGAAGAGTGGGACGGACGAGAAGAAGGAAGCTGTTGCATTTATATATGCATATATGTATACCTGCAAGTGTATGTATATGTATATATGTATTTGTGCATGTATGTAGGTGAGTATGTATGTATGTATGCATGTTTTTATGTATGTATGTATATGTAAATATATATGCATGCATGTATGTATATGTGTGTGAGATCATGTCTATGTATGCATTTGTGTAGGTGTATGTGTGTATATATATATATATATATATATAACCCATGCCAGAATGGAAAACGAACGTTAAAGGATGATGATATATATATATATATATATATACACACATACATACGTACACATCTACATATCTATTTACTTATATGTACATACATATCTGTGTATATATGTGCATACCTGATTATGTATAAGTGTGCATGTACAAATATGTGTGTATATATATATATATGTGTGTATATGTATATATATATATACATACACTTACACACACATGTATACACACACACAGACACACACATACATGCATGTGTATGTATGTATACATGCACACACACACACACACATCTGTACGTCCATACATATGTTATTATATTTGTGTGTGTGTGTGAAAGTATGCATACATGCATCAAGTTACAACGTAATTTAAAAACTATGCTGTTATTTTGTGCACTAGAGAATGACCAATATACAAACAGTATATTAATTTCGTGTAATATTACATTATAATATGAAAATTAAAGAAACACAACTACTAGAGAATACAACCAAGGCTGAACGAAATATATCTCAACACAATTTCATAAATCGCACATTAAATATATTCTTCAATTACCAATTAATTTACATATAGAAGATAGAAACACAAACTGCTACAGTATTGTATACATATATATATAACATATAGACACTGTTGAAAGTATGCATGTATTTATATGTATAAGGGGGACGTTTGGTGCATCACTTCTACACAATATGGTGTATAGGGGACTGTGTTTGTATGTCACAATAAAGTACTATTGGCAGGTGTGGCTGTGTGGTAAGAAGTATGCTTCTCAACCACATGGTCTCGGGTTCAGTCCCACCGCATGGTAACTTGGGCAAGTGTCTACTACTATAGCCCCGTGCTGACCAAAGGCTTGTGAGTGGATTTGGTAGACACAAACTGAAAGAAGCTTATTGTATATATTATGTGTGTGTGTGTGTGTATGCATGTCTGTGTTGTGTGTGTGTGTGTGTGCGTGTGTGTGACTGTCTCCTTGCTTTCGTTTGATATGATAGTTGTATAAATGGATGCTACCAACATGCAAGCGATGTCTTTTGTCTCTAATCTTCCATGAAAAATATGTCAGTTCATGGGGAATATTACGTTACTTGGAAACAGATGAGGGTTGGCAACAGGAAGGGCATCCAACCCTATAGAAAATCCACCTCAACAAATTCCGTCTGACCCATTCAAGCATGGAAAAGTGGATGCTAAACGATGATGATGATGATAATGATGACGATGGTGTATATTTGGTGACAGTGAGTGTTGTTTACACAGTAACGCAATACATTTGGTGATTGAAATATATACATTCATAGAGGCATATTTGTTTAGTAATGAATACATACACAATGAGGTGTCTGTATAACATTGGAAATGAACCACAGCTCCATCACTCGAAGGTGAGTACAACTTGATGGAATGTAACATGCTTCTGCTAATTGTTTTGGCTATTCAGTAGACTCTGTAAAAAATGGTGTGGATGAAGTATTGAAGGCCAATCTCAAAATGCTAAACCTTATGAAGGAGATGACAGAGGACCGAGATATGTGGCACATTGCTGTACTCGAGAAGACCCACCCACCCACCACAACAGAATTGAGATTCTAAAACCAAGGTGCCACTTAAAAAGCATTGGTGTCGGTGCTGGTGCCATGTAAAAAGCATTGGTGCTGGTGCCATGTAAAAAGCATTGGTGTTGGTGCTGGTGCCATGTAAAAAGTAATGGTGCTGGTGCCACTTAAAAAGCATTGGTGCCAGTGCTGATGCCATGTAAAAGGTATTGGTATCGGTGCTGGTGCCACGTAAAACGCAACTTTTTTCAAGAAGTAGTGGACCTCATGAGACATGGTTCATCATGTAGGCCACACTACTACAATTAATTCAAGGTAATATTAGCCATGCCACATGTGGCTTGCAGGCTGCAGTTTGCCCATGACTGATCTAGGAAATGACAGCTAAAAGGAGAGAGAGAGAGAGAGAGAGAGAGAGAGAGAGAGAGACAATACACCAACAAGTAAAATACAAAGGGAAAATCGAGACGTGATTCAGTTATATATATTTTAGTTTGGAATTTGGGGTCTGTGCCACATGGTCAGAGATCTGTGAAATTGAGATTGACATGGTTAATGTTCCTTTTGAACAGTTCCAAGTCAATGATCACATGAAAAACTACTGTGGGACAGGAAATCCAGAGAGCCAAAGTTCTGGGTAAGAAGAACAGGGAATAGAGATTAGTGCGGGGTTTAGGAGTGGGGCAGGCACAATACAAGTGAAGATGAAGAGAGGAGAAGAATCAAGTAAATCAAGAGTATTTGAGTAGTGGTGGTGCAAGACCAAGCAGTTCTGATAAAGCAGAGGACACTGTAGTAGCAGTGAAAGATAGCAGAGAGAGGACACAGCACTCTGTTGGGGCATGGTCAGAGTGTATTAGTAGTAGCTACCAATTTATGAATAAGTGTGATAGAGGTTCCTTCAAAAAATCTCTGGAACCACTATTTCTCCACATTGAGAGGTCACAGCTTCAATACTATGGACATGCAAACAGAATGTCGCAGGAAAGAAATGCAAGATGGATTCTTCAAGCCGAGCCAAAGTGGCAGGAGGCCTAGAGGCAGACCAAGAATGAGATGGTAGGATGATATCCATTGTCTCAGTTGATCCAGCTTGGGAATCCAGCAGGAAAATCTAATGATGGTTGCTTCTGATAGGACCCTATGGAGAAAGTGTCTGAGGACTCTAAAAGCACGACCCTCCCACAGATAGTGGGTGAGAAAGATGGATGGATGGAGTTTGAATCTTGCTACGGACATTACAGAAACTTATGGCTATGCTGTGGGACCCTTGATGATGGCCTTGAGATATAGAGAATAATGGCGAATTAGAAATAAGGCAATTTTGAACAAACATGGCTAAGCATTATAGACTCTTCAAGTAATTTCAACATAGATACATATATCCTAAACATAATTCTCAAGTAGAGTCAGTGTGACACAAAGTATGTGTCATGGTTGCACAAATTAAAGATACAGTCTGTACAATGAGCTTCTATAGTTTCTGTCTACCCAATTTCCCAATGTTTGGGTTGACTGGAGGCTAAGGTAAAGAAACTAGCCCAATATACCAAGTGGTAGTATCGAACCTGGGACCTCGTGCTTGTGAAGCAAACTTCTTAACAATTCAGCCATGCCTGCATCCATTGGCAAGGCTTACAGCACATTAACAATATACTACATCTTGCAATAGATGGACTCTAAATGTATGTAAATTCTAAGAAAATATATAGCAAGGTTTTAAGGGAAGTTATCTGCAATAGGCTGGCAGCCTATCCAGGGACAAAAAAAAATAGATTTCTTCTGCTTCTGCAGAAACTTAGTGAGACAAGAGCTCTGTACCAGATTATGAACCCCAGAGGTTGATTTTAAGGAAAGATAAACTTAACAATTATGAGCGTGAGTGGTTATGCCATATATTCCACAAAGCAGGAATAGCTGTAGATTTGAGGACAATGGGGCATTTAGCTCTTGTGTGATCAGAGCAATTCTGTAGTGTGAAAGTTGCAGAAAGCAAGATAAAGTTTTGGTAATCTATATATCAAAAGAATTCAATGGGTAGCTTTGTTGAGCAAAGAATATGTTTTAGAGATGAATAATTCCTTTCATTGCATTGTGTGGCAAGTTTGGTAAATCCATTTAAATTTGCAGCTTCAACTTCTATTTCTAAACTATAGATTGCTGTTATATGACAAAACTAACCACGCATTTCTGGTCATGCTTTAGTACCAAGAAAATATATTACATAGGCAGCTGTTGCTTAGGGTATGGCTAGGGAAGGAAGTAGCATAGCTGATATATATATATATATATAAGTACAGATGCTTCTAGAATGTTGTCAAATTGTTTATTATGGGTAGAGAGCATGAGAGGATAGGAGTGGTGAAAAGTGGAATGGTATGACAGCTCAAGTGCAGTGCATGGGGGATCTAGTGAGCTTTAAAAAGATTGAACTTTGCTGTAGTAACAACTGATAACAGAAATACACGTATATATATATATTGATTTCTAACACATACATAAAATCTCAATTGTTGGCAAGGGTAACAGTTGAGTATATCAATTCCCAGCACTTGACTGTTACTCTATTTTAGTGGAGATGGCTGGTCTTGAACCTCCACCACGTAGACTCCCCCCCCCTCCACTGACCCACTTTACCTCTCATCACTTTTGTAGCATCAAAACAACAACATCCGCCACCGCCACCACCACCACTTGGCTTTGTACTAACCATTATTCCAAATCCTTCGCATTAGAACATTGCCTTACCCCCACCCCCTGGAATTGTCCCCCTGCCCATATCTTTCCTGTAAGTGTTGACCTGCAACAATTCATACAGAGCAATAATGGCACCAACCTGACCAGTCTCAGAGGACCTGCAAACATCATGGCGACTGCCTCTTAATCAAGACTCATTGTCGTCATCATCACCAGTTAACATCCGTTTTCCATGCTGGCATGGGTTGGACGTTTTGACAGGAGTTGGCCAGCTGGAGAGCTGTACCAGACACCAATGTTTGCATTAGCATGGTTTCTACATCTGAATGCCCTTATTAACACCAACCACTTCACAGAGTGTACTGGGTGCTTTTTACGTGGCACCAGCACCAGTACTTTTTATGTGACATCAGCACCAGTGCTTTTCATGTGGCACTGGCACAGGTGTTTTTTACATGGCACTGCCACAGGTGCTTTTCATGCGGTACCGGCACAGAAAAAAAAATAAAAGGACAAAGAGATTCTGTCTTCTCTGAATAGTGAAGACAGATAACAAAAGTATTAAAATTCACATTAAACGTGCAAGAACTGCAAACTGTGCATTGAGTTGCAGTTGTTTTCATGTCAAAGATGTTATTTAGCTTCTTTATAAAGAAAGATCGATAAATTAACAACCAACCCTGGAATTGAAAATATCAGATAAAACCTTTGAAGGAAGTGCTCTAGCATAACCACAGAGCAATGAAACCAATAAATGCTAAAATAAACAATAATAAAAATGTGAAGTGAAAACCTAAAATATACAATTCTAGAGAATAGAGACATCACATGGAGTAACCAGCTAGCAATCACCCAGATAGTTTTACAAAGCTTAGACTCTCTCTCTCTCTCTCTCTGTCCATTTAACACAGTGGTTCTCAACCATTTGTAACTCACAACCTCCTATCACTGAATGGAGCATTTAACAAACACCCCACCCCACCCCCATGTTTTGCAAAAATTAAAAATATAAAAGAGGCAGATTATTCTTACCAAACAGAAGATAGTTTTGCACATTGGTTTATTGTCAGTTATGTTTCTCTTCACTGATAATACAATGTCCAACACACATTCTAATCCCAACAAAGATGTTTTTTTAAATATAAATACAGTACCAGATTTTATCTTTTATCTTTTACTTGTTTCAGTCCTTGGACTGCGGCCATGCTGGAGTAAAGGTTTCAGTCAGACAAATCAACCCCAATACATACTTTTCAAATATGGCACTTATTCTATCAATCTCTTTTTTTTTCTGAAACGCTAAGTTACAGAGATGTAAACAAACCAACACCTTTATCATCATCATCAAACCCTAGGTCTTGAAACAGTATTAGTCTCAAATGCTAGGACTCACAGGGCTGATTACCCACCAACTTTCTATGGCATATAAGTGACCAAAATCACATTTCATCTAAACAGGGTGCCAGTTTATTGCAGGGTTACCCATTTATAGTTGAGTGAACTGGAACAATGTGAATTGAAGTGTTTTGCTCAAGAACACAAAACACAACCGTGTCCAGGAATTGAAACCATGATCTTGAGATCATGAGTGCAACACCCTAACCACTGGGCCATGAACCTTCCTCCCATGACTAAAAGATACAAAAAAAAATTACTTTATACAATTTTTACTGCATCAAAGTTAAATATAACATAATACAGGGTGTCCATAAATTACCTTTACAACTTCCATACTGTTAAACCTCATATTGTAAAGGGACTTTATGGACACCCTGTATATTATAATATAATATAATTATAATATAACTATAGTCTAACTAACTTGGCACTCCGTCGGTTATGACGACGAGTGTTCCAGTTGATCCAATCCATGTAACAGCCTGCTCATGAAAATAATGTGCAAGTGGCTGAGTACTCCACAAACACATGTACCCCTAACGTAGTTCTCAGGTAGATTCAGCATGACACAGAATATAGAATGTAATAAGGCTGGCCCTTTGAACTATAGGTAGAACTCATTTTTGCCAGCTGAGTGGACTGAAGCAACGTGAAATAAAGTGTCTTGCTTAAGAGACACAACGCGCCACCAGGAATCGAACCCATGACCTTACGATCGTGAGCCGAATATCCTAACCACTAAGCCATGTGCCTTCATTATAATGTAATCCTATTTAACTTAGAGTAGTGAAAAGATATGTTGTAGATACCACAGTTATTAAAGTGACACTGCAAATTAATTTGACACCATGAAATATTTCAATATTTCTCTATGATATTCACCATCATATTATTGTATGTTGTCGATACCTCAGTTATTAAACTGACACTGTGAATTAAGGTGACACCAGCAAATATTTCCCAATGATATTTACAGGCATATTATCTTGTGAGAGACGGTGAAATGAACAATATTAAAATATAATTATCCAGTGATAATACATGCTTTTGGACTTTTAGAAGGCTGCTAATAAGAATGATATCAGTGAGGGATGAGAGGAAGGGAGTGGAGGGGAGGGGGGAGGGTCACTGATTAGAGAATAAATTAATAAAAGTCTGATTAAAAGCATTAAAGAAATTCTCTTTCTAGTCACTCTGAACTCTGGAACATTCCTCTTCTCACAAGAATTGTTTGTTTTTTTTTTAAGGTGTGGGGGGGGGGGGCTTTTTTTTTTGCACTGCATTTAAAGAGATTTCAAAGTAATTATTAAAATGAGGAACAATTGACCAGCAAGGAATATAATTGGTTCAATTACTGTAACGTCGTTAGCTGTCAGAGGTTGATTGCGACGTATCAGACTGCAGTAAGTCCACTTAAATGAGCAGCAGTAAAATAAAAATAAACAAAAATTTGAAAAACAAAAAAAAAAAAAAAAACGTACTAATTGATGTTAATGAAGAAGAGATATAGGAAATTTTTTATTGTGAGTTGTTATTTAGTCGTTTTTTGTGTTTTTTTTTCTTCTTTCAGTTTTGATTTATAACCTAACAACATTCATTCTAATGGCCTTGTGAGCCACAAATGAAAAATATAACAAACAAAAGAAAAATTTTTTAAACTGTATGCAGTAAAGAATACATGACAAAACTAGCTATTTAGACTAAGCAGAAAAAAAAAATTGAAAAACAAAATCCTTAAAAGTCATAAGAAATCTGCAGAGTACCAAGGTTTCAATTACCATGTAGGCTTTCATTTGTTTTTATGTGTTTTTCTAAGTTTGCATGGATTAGTGGAATACCTTAGTGAGGCATTGTTTTACAGCCAGATGCCCTTCTTGTTGCTAACCCTTATTTGTTTTTCAAGAGAGGGACATTTGCGGGGTTTTTTTTTTAATTCTATGTCTTCAAATATGGTGGTACCACCGTCTGATGTTCTCGATGGTTCTCAGAGCTCTGCGAGGAGCCATCAATCCTCTTTGCCAAAGTGTTCACGAGGAGCCACATTTCTGCTCCAAAGAGGAGAAAGGAAAGGACCGACGCATTGTATATGCAGAGTTTCGTCTTCCGGGAGATAGAGCAGTGGCGCCAAAGAGGCTTCCATAGGGAGTACAGGACCCCGGCACCCAGACCACAAGAAGCATGTCTTCAAAGGCTCAAAGCCGGCAGCAGAGGATTCATTGACAGGGAAAAATTATATCAACAACATCACTTGTAGCTCAGCAATTTTTGAAGAAGAACAAATGTAAGCAAACACAGATAAACACACACATATGCATCATCATCATCATCATCATTTAACGTCTGTTTTTCCATGCAGGCATGGGTTAGACGGTTTTGACTGGAAACTG
>JAOPUL010002510.1:30021677-30037213 GCA_027564515.1 Octopus rubescens
TAGCCTCAAAATTAATTTTCTGTATTCATACTGCTATTATCTGTAAGAGATAATTTTTAATATACATTTTTCTATATATATATATATATCGGCAGTCAGTTGCTTTCGTCAAATATTTGTTTGCAAATATTTATTTGTTTGGTTCCACATTGACATTGTAATGTCAATGGTGATACTTTGGTTATGTTCTCTGCAATCAGCATCTCCTGAAAAAAGGAGAATTTGGCATGTGAAGACCAGTGAAAAAGAAAAAATACCTTACTTGAAAAAATAGGTTAGGGTTGGTGACAGGAAAAGCATCCAGTCAAAGAAAACTGCCTCAATAAGTCTCACCTAAACCTTCCTACAAAATTAAACATAAAGCAATAACTATGATGATGATGCTTTTATGTAAACATATGTGTAAGTGTTCGAAAATAGGTATATGTATATGTGTGTGTGCATATATATATATATATATATCAGGAAAAGTAGTCTTTGCCTGTGGCAGATGTGTGGGTATAATAAACACTAGGAATGTACAAAGAATAGACCCTGTCAAATACCCAGTGAGTCATCTAGAAGTAGAAGATAGCTTCAGTTACCTGGGTGACCAAATCAGCAGTAGAGGAGGCTGCTCTGAGAGCATAGCTGCTAGAGTAAGAAAGGGCTGGGCGAAGTTCAAAGAGTTACTACCTTTGTTGATAACAAAGGGCCTCTCCCTCAAAGTGAAAGGCAGACTGTATGATGCCTGAGTGTGAACAGCCATACTACATGGCAGTGAAACATGGGTTGTGACTGCAGAGGAGATGCGGAGACTTGAAAGAAACAAAACTAGTATGCTCCACCGGATGTGCAATGTTAGTATGCTTGTAAGGCTGAGTGTGAGTGTCTTAAAAGAAAAACTGGGCATAAGAGGCATCAGATGTAGTGTGCAAGAGAGAAAACTGCACTGGTATGGCCATGTGATTTGTATGAAGAAAGACTGTTGCATGAAGAAGTGTTAATCTCTAACTATGGAAGGAACCCGTGGAAGAGGAAGACCCAGGAAGATATGGGATGAAGTGGTGAAACATGATCTTTGAATGTTGGGTCTCACAGAGGCGATGACAAGTGACCAAGACTGTTGGCATTCTATTGTTCTGGAAAAGACTTGACAAACTTAGTGGATCTGGAATCGTGGCCAGTGCTGGTGACACATTAAAAACACTCGTGCCGGTGGCACATTAAAAACAGTCTTACCAGTGGCAGGTTAAAAACACTCGTGCCGGTGACAGGTTAAAAGCACTCGTGCCAGTGACACATTTAAAAGCACTCATGCCGGGGACATGCTAAAAGTTCTTGTGCCGGTGACACATTAAAAACACTCGTGCTGGTGACATGTTAAAAGCACTCATGCCAGTGACACGTTAAAACCACTTGTGCCAGTGACACGTTAAAGGCACCCAATACACTCTCTGGAGTGGTTGGTGTTAGGAAAGGCATCAAGCTGTAGAAACCATGCCAAAATGGACTGGAGTTTGGTGCAGAAACCGTTTAACCCATGCCAGCATGGAAAATGGACGCTAAATGATGATGATGATGATGATGATAATATATATATATATATAAAGAGAGAGAGAGATAGATAATATAATATATATACTACCACTGTGTAAATCCCATTCAGTCTCGTGTAACCTCATGTATTCTCATCCAAAATGGAGATGAGTGCCAACCCTTTCATGTGGCACACTTGAACAATTGTGAAGATTTTGTCACATGAAATGATTGGTTACCTTCTTAACCCACAAATGACCTATGTATATATATATATATATATATTTCTTTGGATGCATATATGTGTGTGTGTGTGTATGTGGCTTGTATTTGTATGTTTGTACAGAGTTTCTTTGTCCTTACACCTTCTAACTTCCCTCATTGTTTTTCAAATTGGCTGGCACATCTTTTATCCTCTTCTCATTCTGATCA
This sequence comes from Octopus rubescens, assembly GCA_027564515.1. Lineage (NCBI taxonomy): Eukaryota > Metazoa > Mollusca > Cephalopoda > Octopoda > Octopodidae > Octopus > Octopus rubescens. Next base: position 30,023,628 of record JAOPUL010002510.1, read on the forward strand.
CATTATCACATTCTCTCTCTCCCACCACTTGTTACCTCTTTCACCTCCCCTACTTCCTGCCTTCTTCCTCCCCTTTACCCCACTTCCACCCCTTCATCTCCCTTTTCATCCTACAAAAACACTTAACTCTTATCTCTCTCTCTCTCTCTCTCTCTCTCTCTCTCTCTCTCTCTCTCTCTCTCTCTCCGACAAATGGTTTTTGCTCAAAACATAAGTCTTTACTTCATCATCATAACATACAATCCATCCTCCTGCTTAATTATTTCTGGCCCAGTGTTTACATCATAGGGTTTTCTTTTCTTGTTTTAGAGCAAAGAACTATGTCCAAGACTTTCTCAGTCCCTCCATCACCAGTGAGAATGAAGCAGCTAAGTGTTCCTTTAAAACATTGGCAAGTCAACAGGATGATGGAGAGCAGAATTAATAAAATACCATTCCTTAACCCTTTTCTGCTCTGAATTCAAATTCCATTAGGGTCCACTTTGCTTGTCTTTATTCTGGAATCATTGAAAGGTGTATTAGCTGTGTTCAGTTGATGATTAAATCTATTCCAATTCTTTGGATGAAATCTGTGGTTTTCTTTAAAAAGTTAGTAATATAGTGAACCCTTGGTTTCATCATTAACATCATTATCATCATTTAACATTCGTCTTCCATGCTGGCATGGGTTTATGAATTTAATTCACTCCTGAAGGCCTTTTGTCACCCTAAATGTTCATAAACTGAAACTATTTTCCCCATAGGAAATTCAAGAGAAGGAACAGCAAATTCGAGCAGGGATGGGCACTGAACAAAAGCTAGACAACAATTGATGCTCTTCCACCTGTTGTCAACCGTTTTTGCCAGCTTGCATGTTCGTTACTTGAGACATTGTTCATCACCCAAGACATTTTAATGTCAAAAAATTGATCATAAACTGATTTGTTTGTGATAAGAGGTATCAGTAAACTGGGGTTGCACTGTACTTAATGGGTTCACTTAATTTTATCAAGAGATACCTCAGTGACTCACAAGTCAGAATGTTCAGTAGGGAAATCCTGTGGTACTTAAGCAAAACTCAGCACTTCTTGGTTAAGTGTACTTCATTGTAGCTGCTGGAAGAAAGATACATAGTTATCCCCTTCACCTAAACAACTTTATCCATCCCAGATTTGAAATCCAAGTTTAATTCCTTAGAATTATACCACTTTCTGAAATACAAGACAATGAAGTTCCCTTTGAAAGTGGTCTCATAAGTTTATGACATCATAGAGTAGCTCATGCATTGGTCTTGCCATGGTTAATGTTACATGTGTGATAGGGAAGAGGACAATGTGAGAAAGCGCTAACGAAGCACAAGTCTGTTTTGATGTAAGTTGAAGTTACAATGATGATGATGATGATCATGATGATGATCATGATGGATGTGTGGTGGCAATGATGATGATGATGAAGATTGCAGCAACAATAAACAAAGTGATCTTGTTCAATGTGTTGGTTGCAAATAAAATAATTAGTATAACAGGAGATCGACACAACATTGAGTTAAGGCTTAGACAGGAAATTGATTTTCGAGCTACTTTTCATAGATTTCCTCACTTGCATCATGAACAAAATAAAAAGAAACAAAAAAAAACATGATGTATCAAAACTTATGTTTTTGTTGTTGTTTTTATTTATATTATTTGTTTAGAGATCTTTTTTTCGTTTTTCTTCTTCTTTTTTTTTTGTTCAATTTTCCATCGTGGAATCGTCAGAAGATAAGTGAATATTTTGAAACATTTGCATTTGAATTGTTTCTTTCATCCTTCTTAATTCTTTGCCTAAAGACTAATCTACAGAAACAGACAAATTACAACCATCCCATCAGATATACACATGTCTATGCACACAAACACACACACACACATACACATGCACACACACTCACACACATACACACGCACACACATACATGCACACACACACACACACAAGGGCACACTTACACACAAGCATAATCACACACTTACACACACACATGCACACACTTACAAACATGCACATGCATATACACATACATGCACACACTTAGATGCACACACACATGCACTCCATTACATACACACATACACATACATGCAGACTTACACACGCACACACACACTTACATGCATACACACACATGTGCACACTTACATGGGGACACACATATGCACAGTTACAGACATACATGCGCACACTTACATGCACATACATACATGCATACATTTACATGCACACACACGCACATGCGCACACTTACATGTACACTTATGTGCACACTTACACGCACACATACACACACACACTTACATGCACACACACACATGTGCACACTTACACGCACACGCACATGTGCACACTTACAGACACACATGCACACACAGTCACTCATGTGCACACTTACATGCACACACATGCACATGCGCATTTACACACACACATATATGTGCACACTTACATGCATACACACACATGCACACACTTACACACACACACACACATATATATATGTGCATACTTACATGCACACACAAATATATTACATCTTTTTACATCTTCTTGTTACAGTCATTAGAAAGTGGCCATGCTGGGGCACCATCTTGAAGAATTTTTAATTAAATGAATCGATGCGTATTTTTCTTTTTTAAGCCTGGTATTTATTCTATTGGTACTTTTGCCGTACTGCTAAGTTACGGGGATGTAAACATACCAACACCGGTTGAAGTATTGGTGGGCGACAAACAGACACAAAGACACATACTCACACACACACACACATATATATATATCATCATCATCATCATCATCATCATTATCATTTAACGTCCGTTTTCCATGCTAGCATGGGTGGGACGGTACTACAGTAGCTGGCCAAGCCGGAGTCTGCACCAGGCTCCTGTGGTTTTGTTTTGGCAGGATTTTACAGCCGGATGCCCTTCCTAACACCAACCACATCACAGTGTGGACTGGGTGTTATATATATATGCATATATGTATGTATATATGAGGATTTTGATATGATGCGATGAAGAATCTGTTTGCAAATATTGAACTTAAGGAAATTTAAAGCATAGATTTGCTCCTCCTATGTTATGTATGGTCGGAGGAAGTGGAGAAAGAGGGTGGGGGAAAAACGAACAAAACAAAAACAAAATAAAACAAAAAGACATGCCAAAAAAAAAACACACACACACACACACACACAGACACATCAAATACACTACTTTTGTTTCAATTAATTCTTAAAATAATGAAGAATTTAGTAAAGTAACTTTGTCATTATTAATCGAGTGTTTGGAATATAAATTAACAAATTTCAATGGAGGATTTTAATTTAAATTACTTTAAAACAGGAAGTTTGTATGATTGAACTGTGGAATGGTCTCAGGTGAAATGGTATCAAAAGGGTTTTGCAGGATTTCATAGCTTTCTCCGTTGTTGGGCCACATTTCTTTATAAAAGACATTATCTATATTTTTCTATTAATTTTTTAAATAATCAACAATTTGAAAGGTTTTACTAAAATAACTAATTGCTTTCATTGATAAGGTTGGGATTTGAAACACGAATTAAACAACATGAAAAGAATCGTAGTGGGGAAGTGGTGATTAATTTCAAAATGAACTTAAAATAGATTTTGTATCACAGAACCACAAGTTTGGTACAAAAGAGTTTTTGAAAATATTGCAAAGATCAAAGAAAGTGGCCTATATATCATCTGTCTATTTTATATATATATATATATATATATATATATATATATATTCTCCACTAGTTATTGTACAAGTACATCTTTATCTCTCCCACTCCACACACATACATAAATACATACATATATATATATATATGTTGATATTCATGTCAGCCTTTACATATAAGCATACTGAAATATATATTAATATATATATAACAGTATACCTATATGTAAATACTGACATGGATACCAACATTCATGCCACCCCTTTTTCCCTGCTTAAGCTCCACTCTGCTACATACCTTTGTCCCAACAATAGAATGCAATAAAACTTAGCAGATTTTGAACCCATGGACTTCTGATGTCCACACCTTAAATGTTGCCATAACTATGTAACATGTTTTTTTTTATTTGAAATTAAAAACAATTATAATTGTGAAACTGGAGTCTTTCTAGTTAGCAATAAGATGAATATTTTCTAGTTCAAATAGCTCTTGCTCACATATATTTTAAAAGGTTCACCTGACGTAACACTAATCCCCACGGCAAGTCTTGCAGAAACTGAAGTGAGAACATCGATGTCAACAGTATATATTCTCCCAATTCCAGAAAGAGGAAACCAGAGAGGAAACCTAAAGCAGAATGGTTAATGTTATAAAATGGACTGGTGTCTGATTGAGAGGGAAACTTATCTCATTATCCACTTTGAGCCTTGAAACCTAAGCACAGTGTCTCAGAGAGCTCCTTGTGGAATTTTGGGAGACAATTTATATTGTGCCTTACATAAATATTGGTGAATAAAAACCAGACTTTGTGGAACCTTCTGGTAGTCTTGAACTTCAAAGATTATTTAGTGAAATTCATATGCCACCGTTGATGACAGCTCAAACACAGCCTTTCAGCAGTGAGAAATTCTTGTTCCTTCTTGTCATAATATAATTCTTATTTCAGTTATTTTATGGAGATGTACTTGTGTGGCAAGCATTCTAATCTGAGATCATGCGTTGAAACTAAAACAAGTGCAACATGGAAACGGTAAGTTAGCCATTCAGAAACTCACAAAGACTGTTAACTTCACTTAAATATTTATTATTTGTAATATGGTTGTCAACATTTTTGTCAGTCAAAACTGCAACCCAATCACTAACAAAGAGTGTGCTGCATTTTTAGATGTAGCATGCATTTGTGAGTGACCAGGCTGCAGTTTCAAGTGACAAAAATTCTGGCACCATATAACAAACAATAAATGCTGAAGTGAAGTTAACAGTTGAATTATTTTATTCTAGGAGTTTTTACCTTCCACATAAGTTGTTCCACTTTCATTGTACCAAACTCGTCGGATGTCTTGTCTTCGGCTTTTCATCAAAGCTTTATATTCTGATATCCGCAGTTTCTTCCCATCTACTATGCATGTTCTTTTTGGCCTTGGTCTGCGAAGAAGAAAGTGGAATAAAATTAGAAATATATTACTAGAATAACCTGCCAATAATAACATCTTTGGATTATTTTCTATCACATATTTGATAAAGGAATACTTTACCGAAATATAATAGAAGCATTAAACAACCTATATAAAGTGATACAATCTCATTGCTTTGTTTATATTTATTGGCATCCTCTTAAATATTTTGCTTATCTTCTCACCAGCATTTCTTAACGATTTTTTAAAAAAACATTTATGTGAAGAGTTCATTACAAAAATGGCAAATAAAATCTATGGCACAAAACTGAATTATTATCTCTGTTGAGGAATTAGTTTAACCCTTTAGCATTCAGATTATTCTGTCGAATGTAATACTTATTCATTCATTGTTTTGAATTAATCATGCATTATCTTAGAGCTTTGATATTTCAATGGTGTGATTGCTTATGCTTTGAATGACATTGTCAGACAGGTGTGAGAGGCCAGTTCTGGCCACTTTGAACATAAAACATGTTGAACATTTTAGACCAGATCTGGCCGGTTTAAATGTTATTAAAATGAATATATATTAAAAATAGTGGAAGCTATACTTTATAATTGAGCCTTATTTTTTGTTACAAATAACTGAATTATAACAAAGATATGAATAATACTTACCGATACCGGTAATCTGGATGTTTCTCCATATGTAACTTGCTTAGACGAGATTGTTCTTCATAATACGGTTGTTTCTCAGCATTAGACATAGCTTTCCATTTGGCCCCTGTCAAAGAAATAACATGTAAAAATAAATAAATAAATATAAAGGTTAGAAAGATTTCTGCAGTTACCAAAATGATTGAAAGTAAACTTCAATGAAATTTTCAGATCATTTTATCAAAATTTATTCCCCTAACCCAACCACAAAGTACATAATTATTGTTTAACTACTGAATCTTTAAAAAGCAAAGGAGCCATTTTGAAATGTTTCATACACATGAATGTCAGTAATGGAAACAAACATGATATATTCTATTTCTCTCCATTTCTATAACTGTAAGCTTTGTACATGTGTATGTACAATGAATACATTGATTTACATATCCACTTCAACCTCCTCCTGCCTGTTATAAATTGTTAACATATCTCAATCCATCTTTAATCATCATCATCATCATCATTTTATGATGAAGATGATAATGATTAAAGATGTTATTTCCATTTCTGCATATCTTACTTATATATCTCTACATTCATGAAACCAAAAATAAAAATAAAAATCCCAAGATAAAAATGTGCATTTTAAAATTTTAAAGGTTTATAAGCTCCCCAAGTAAATTTTTCTATACATATATGAATAAATAATGGAATAATAACTTACCCAAAATCTTGCTAATGTTAGAATTATGCATGTCAGGACATGCTTTCAGAATTTTCCTTCTCTCTTCTCTTGCCCACACCATGAATGCATTCATTGGCCGTTTTACATGGGGCTTGCTTGGGTCAGGTTTCTCTTTATGAGCACGGATGATTTTGGCACCAAACATTTTGCCTGAAATTTATATATTTCATATTGTAAATGCAATCAATTGATTTTCCTTGACATCTGTGTTACAATAAAAGGACATTTTATAAATATCAATATATCATCATCATCATCCTTTAACGTCTGTTTTCCATGCTGGCATGGGCTGGACCGTAGCTGGCAAGCAGAGAGTTGTACCAGGTTCCAGCCCGATTTGACTTGGTTTCAACAGCTGGATACCCTTCCTAACACCACTCACTTTACAGTGTGTACTGGGTGCTTTTACATGCCACCGGCATACTTATATATATCCTGGCATGGGAACATAATATTTTTAGGCATGGCTGTGTGGTAAGAAGCTTGCTTCCCAACCACATGGTTCTGGGTTCACTTCCACTGCGTGGTATCTTGGCCAAGTGCCTATTACTATAGCTTTGGGCCTTGTGAGTGGATTTAGTAGACAAACTGAAAGAAGCCAGTTGTGTATATACATATCTATGTGTGCTTGACAACTGGCATTGGTTTATTTACATCCTTGTAACTTAACAGCTTGGTAAGAATCTGATAGAATAACATTACAGACTTATTCTATCAGACTCTTGCCAAATATAAATTCTTCCAGGAATAACACCAATCCTGAGTCAAGATGATGATAATAATAATAATAATAATAATAATGAGGGTTTCAGATTTAGGCACAAGGACAGCCATTTCGTGGGGAGAGGTTTAGTCAATTACATCGACCCCAGTGTTAAACTGGTATTTATTTTATCGACCCCGACAGAATTTGAACTCAGAACGTAGAGACGGACTAAATGCCGCTAAGCATTTTGCCCAGCATGCTAACGATTCTGCCAGCTTGCAGCCTTACATAATGATAATGTAATGATTTCTCATACAGCACAAAGCTTCAAATTTTAGGGACAACTATGGTTGATGACAAATGGCTTCAATGCTTAATTGGAACAATTCTTTTTTCTTAGTGGAAGTATACAAAGTAAAGTCAACTTTGGTTGTGGGTATTTGAACTCAAAATGCCAAGAGATGTAAATAAATATGAGAAGATATTTTCTCTGCTGCCACTTAACTAGTTCTGGCACCACCACTCAGCCAATTCTACCACAGATACAATAACCAAGGAAAGTATTTATTATAGGAGCTACTTACTCTGCAAATGTTGGACATAGGTGTGATTCTCTTCATGAGACATCTCCGCTGGCATCATAACCCTGTTGTCTTTGCATGCAGCTAGCTGCGATAATTGAGGCATTGTTGTTGACGGAACTGCATACATGGGTAAGTGCATTGGAAATACTTGGTTGTTAACAGACTGAGAGAGCTGTCTGACGAGAACCTCTTGGACCAAACTGTCCTGTGAATAGAAGAAATCCTAAAAAACTGTAATAAAATAACTGTACAGTTTTACGATGGACCAGTGGATGGGGTTGGCAGGGTGGAGGAGGAGGGAGGGGTAAACCCATGAGCTGAACTGATTTCTATGATTATTATTACTTTTTTTCGATTAGGCATATGACTAATTTTTATGAGGAGGAGGAAGAGGATGAGAATGAGAAGAGGGTGGAGGTAATTATTATCCCCTTTCCCACATGCTATAAACATATTATTGTCACTGATATATATTTTATTGACTTCTGATGGAATCCGTAGAGATAGATTTTCTACGGCTAGATGTCCTTCCTGTCACCAACCCTCACTTATTTCCAATCCCCTTGATATTCAGCTCCTGTCATCTAGTTTGTCAACAATGTCTTCCCTTTATAGAATGCATAAATTAATCAATATAAGAAACTATTATAATAAAAGAATCATGAACAAAAAAAAAGTAGTCAAAGAAATTGTCTACAAGACAAACTTTCTAAGCTTAGGACTTTATCAAATGTACAGAATGTATAGTGATATAGAGCTTGATTTCTTTCAGAATACACTATCATCATCATCACTTTAATGTCCACAACAATAATAATGATGATGATGGTGATACACACGCACACACACACACAAAAGAATATCTTAGCTGTAGTATGGAGGTTATGAAGATAAATTTAACATGTCGCAAGAAATAAAGTATAGCATATGGGATAATTAGATGAGTGAAGAGAGTGGATTTTTAGGATATAAGTTGAATTTTTCAGACCAAAATTTAGCAGACCGAAAATTCCATGTGAAATGCAGTAGGATTTGGGAAAATAGTGACAATGTTTGAATGTTTACACTACATACTATGTTGACTTGTATATTGAAAAATGTAGTAAATACTTAATAGATAGTTACCTTTTCTGATTCCGATGGTGAAGGTTTCCCATTTAAACTTGTTGTATGTGGTGAAAGATTATTAAGGGACAGTCCAACAGGAACTGCAGCATGGTTAGGAAGACCAAGGTACGGGCTGCTCACGTACTGAGGCGGTGGAGCAACCCCAAAAGGTGTCCGGTTACCAACCAAAGCGGACATTTCTGTAGGGGAAGATGTTAATGGCAAACGTTGTTGATGGTTACTGTGAGCGGGGGGTGGAGTTATAATAGCTTCTACCTTTGACTGATTTGCACTCAGATTCACAGAGTCTTCGGAGGAAGATTTCTCCAGTTTCATTTCATATCTTGGCTTGGACAGATTTAAGGGCATGTCTTGGTCACTGGCAGCAGCAGCGGCAGCAACAGCAGCTGCAGCTGCAGCTGCTACTGCGACGGACGAGTTGTATCCAGTCGAGTTGTTTGCCCAGATGTTGTTGGCCTGTACAGCCGCAGCAGTGGTGGCCATTGCAGGGTTGGCGTGAGGAGATGACACAGGACTATGGTGCTGAAGACTCGGGGAAGGCAATGTTCTGGGTATTGATGCTGCGGTCAAGTGGTATGGTGAGGTAGCAATGTGAGGAGAAGATGAGACGCGGCGTGATTCCACGCTGATTGGTGAGGAAATTTTGGATGAAGAACATGACTGACTAATCACAGGCGTTGAAACTGAAACAAAACAAAACAAAAATATATAAATTATATATAAAACAAACAATAAGTATATATATATAATATATATATATATATATATATATAAATAATAATATACAAACAAAATTTATATCAAAACATATTTTATACATGTAAATTCAAATAATACACTCACACACATATATAATATATATATATACATACACATATAAACACGCATACATGTACAGACAAATATATATATATATACACATTTATACATACACACATATACATACACACATATACATACATACATTCACATATACATACACATATAATAGATATATAATCACACACACACACACACCTGATAAAATTTTAAAACCACAATGCTGAAGTGTAATGTAACTTGCTGAAAAGGTACAATACAATGACTGGTGTAGAATTTGATCTCATGACCTTCAGGGTTAGTAGTCCAGCTTCCAAACAAACCATACAACAATGAAACAACAAAACAAAACAACCTTCCCCCCAACACTAAACAAAAATCAACCACCATCAACTACAATATAGGAGTTCAAATAATGATTATTTACAAAAGTTCTATGAAAACTGTGTATTATCTGAGAAATCTTAAAATATTTATAGCTAATAATAATGATAATAATGCAATGCCTCTCACCCTCCCATTTTTGTGTACTAAATTAGTTCCAGCTGTTACACTTGAGTGAATAAAGAGGTTGACTTTATAGCTGAAGTGTTTTGTGTTCAAACCTTGTCACAGGTGGTGTGTTGGTGAGTAGTAAGTACAACATACTTTTTAAACAAATGGTTCTCAGATCAGGGGGTTCTTGGGATGCCTAAGGGTCTGTTTAAGATTTTGTGGGATCCACACAAGCAAAATTGTAAATTAGGGATCTACAGTAGTATTTAATTAAGGTTTTTTTCCCTAGCATTTCACATAGTTTAACGTTTCTGGCCACTGAAACATGTTCTCTCAGAGAGTGCTATTACAAACCAACACAAGTGAATGGATGAAAAACAATATAGGAATGTTGAAAGAAATATCTATAAAACTAGTTTTTGAAACATGAAATGACTATGGAGTCCACCAGAGTATAAAATAAGTATCAAAGAGATCCATAGGCAAAAAAATGGTTGAGAATCCCTGCTTATGGCATTAAAACAACATATGAGGGAGCTTATGTGTTTGCTCGAATGTACAAGAAATAGAAGCCAAATGTCCCTTCAAATACTCTATTCCATCCTAGACATAACAAAGAAGTTGGATGTGTTTTTCTGTGTTTTTAGTAAAGAGGGGAGAAAAATGGAATGAAAGGAAAAGTTGTTCTTGATGGGATTTTAACTCTGAGTGTAAAAAGAGCCTGAAGAAATGCTGCTAACCATTTTGTCCAATGTGCTAACAACTCTGACAGCTCGCTGTCTCAATAATAATAATAATAATATGGAAAAAAAAAAAAATAGCTGCCCACACCCATTTCACTAATGTTACTTTACTAAGAAAAAAAAAAAAAAAAAAGGAAATGGTGTAAAGTAAGAATTCTAACTAAATTATTTTCTTTTTTCGAAAAAGTGTTAGCGGAAAAATCTCTAGTGATATTATTTGGAAAAATACAATGAAAAACAAAAATAAAAGATCAAAATTTGGTCACCAGTTTAATCCAACTAAACTGTTGTACACAGCAGGAATAACCATTTTTGAAATGAGAAGACAATGTAAAGTGATGACATACAATTGTTCTCTGATTCCAAGAGAGATATTTACCAGTATTTCTAGAGATCAAAAGAATCTGAAATGGATTTTTTTTTTTTTTTGATTTCTCTATTATTTTTTTTTATCTTCAAGAGTGGATTGTTATTGTTATCAAACTCCATCTCAGCGTGTGTGTGAGTGTGTACACACACGTGTATGAGACAGTGAGAGAGAAAATAATACATAGAAATAAAGGAATAAAGAAATATACAATAAAAATTTTAAAAAATTGTAATATTGGGTTGAGAAACCTAGATTCTTTATATATTCTTTGAAGTAGAAGGGGAGAAGAAATCGGTACTCATTTTGCAAGTAACAGAAAATTCAAGATATAAACATGCACATATCTATCTATATATGTATATAAATATGTATATGTATGTATATATATATATATGTATATATATATATATGTATGTGTGTATATATATATATATATACACACACATATATCACGGACGTTAAAGGATGATGATGATGATGATGATATATATACATATATATATACACATATATATATACATATATATGTATATATATATGTATATATATATGTGTATATATATATGTATATATATGATGATGATGATATATATATACATATATATATATACATATATATATACACATATATATACATAGATATATACACATATATATATATATATACACTTATTGTTCTCTATTCCTTTATTTAGGAATAAATTCTACATAAGAAATTCATCACAGCTGACTTTTTGAATTGTGCCAGAAGATGAGGAAGGGTAAAAAATAAAATAAAATAAAAAATGGCAGGGGTGGGTGAATATGTGTGTGTGTGTGTTCAGTGTGTTCAAACTGAAACAATAGACCAATTGTTGCTAAACAATGATATAGGCTGCTTTTGTTTTTAAAGAATTATTTGGCCTTTGCTCTAACTTTCTTGCTATTATTGTGCATATATACACGTGTGAGACAAGACACACATACATACACATATATATATATATATATATTCATTTTATGGATTAAAATACATATTCTATTTTTTTTATCACTATAAAACAATACAATTTCCTACTAAACCTATTTCTATTTCATTGTGTGTGTGTGTGTGTATATATATATATATATATATAAATAAAATGTATATACATATATTTTATGCACACAGACAAATGTATATATGTATATATACACACACACACATACATAGGCAAAGGCATGACTGTGATTAAGAAGTTTCTTTCAGTAACCATGTGGTTCTCGGTTCAATCTCACAGCATGGCATCTAAAAATGCTCAATGCCTTGAAGTGATATTAGAGAAAAAGTGCACAGAAGCCAATCATGTCTGATGATGATGATGATGATAATGATAGCGCCCAGAAAGGATGAGAAATTATGTTGAAAATATGAATCAGCACACCTACAACCACTACTGCAATGAGCTAACAACTACTAAACAATCACTTGACAAGTTAGAAATAACAGTCAAATCTCCCTCAAACACTATCATCGTTGACAAAATAATTCATTCCAAAATTTTTGAAACAAGGCCAGCAGTTTGAGGAGGTGGGAGAAGTCAATTTACTTCAACCCCAGTGCACAACTGGTACTTGAAAAGCAAAACCGACCTTGGTACCATTTGAACTCAGAATGTAAAACCTGAAGAAATACTGGTAAATATTTTGTCCTGCGTTCTAACAATTCTTGCCAGCTTTGCCACCCACCATTATGTATGTATGTATGTGTGTGTGTGTGTGTGTGTATAGGTGCAGGCGTGGCTGTGTGGTAAGAAGTTTGCTTCTGAACTACATGGTGCTGGATTCAACCCCACTGAATGGCACCTTGGGAAAGTGTTTTCAACTTTAGCCTCAGGCCAATCGAAGCCTTGTGAATGGATTTGGTAAACAGACACTGAAAGAAGCCTGTTATGTGTGTGTGTGTGTGTGTGTGTATATATATATATATATATATCTCAGTGTGTGTTGTGTAAGTGTTTGTCCACCATCACAATCACTTGACAGCTAGTGTTGGTTTGTTTACATCACCATAATTTAGTGGCTTGGCAAAGATATCAACAGGAGAAGTACAAGGTTTTAAAAGTACTGGGGCCGATTTGCTTGATCAAACCCTTCAAGGTGATGCCCCAGCATGGCCACAGTCCAATGACTGCTTTCTCTCTCTCATATATATATATATATATATATATATACATATATAAATATATATATATATACATACACACACACATGTTATTTAT
>JAOPUL010002510.1:30383816-30388816 GCA_027564515.1 Octopus rubescens
CCAGAACCATGTGGTTGGGAAGCAAGCTTCTTACCACACAGCCACGCCGCGCCTATATATATATATATATATATATAATATATTTCGCTTTTGTGTTTCGTTTGCAAGATTCTTCACATGAATTTGTGAGTTGATATAAATTATGTTAGTGGAATGTCAAAAAAACAAAAATTAACAAATGCACTGGTCCATTTCCATTTCCATTTCTTATGTAAGGTCCATTGGTTTTTAAATTAAATCAGTTTGCCATTATTTTTGTGCCATAAATTTTTCGCTGCTTCTCACAGCCTTTTCAATGACTTAATACAGTATTATTATTATTCTGGGGACGTCTGTCTGAGATCCAGCTGCGTCCATGCATGTGCATGCATATATATGTATGTATGTATGTATGTATGTATTCTTGTATATGTGTGTGCGTGTGTTTGTGTGTCGTATGTATATATGTATGTGTGTGTGTGTGTATGTATGTTCATTTTAATGCGTATGTATGTATGTATTTGTATGTATGTATGTATGTATTTTTGTGTCTGTGGAGTGCTTAGCCATTTGCAACTGGCGGAGTGCCAATATTAGTGTGTGTGTGTGTGTGTGTGTGTGTGTGTGTGTGTATCTCTTTCACTTAACATCATGTGATAGTTGTAAATGAGTGTCCCAGCCATACAAGCAGTGTCCTTCGTTTCCAGTATCCTGCGAGAACATGCCTGGCCATGGCGAAATATGACTTTGCTTGGAAACAGCCGAAGGCTGGAGACAGGAAGAGTATTCAGCTGAAAAAAATCAGCCTCAACAAACTCCATCTAACCCATACAAGCATGGGAAAATGGTCAATAAATGCTGATGATGCTGACCTTATGCTTAATTACTGAATTATTGAATAGATGGGTCACAAGTTCAAATCCACCACCACCCATGGTGACGCCTGTTCCTCTTTTCAGTTTATTCAAATAATGAAAATATTTGTGTTTTGTTTAAAGAAATTCAAAACATGGGTGCCTGGGTGAAGAAATTTACTTTGTAATCATGTGGCTTTGGGTTCAGTCTCATGGTGGGTAGCTCAAGTCAGTGTTTTTTTTTTTACTATAGTGCTGGCCCAACCAAAGCTTTATATGTGAATTTTGTAACTGAAAAATAAAAGACAGAAATTGAAAGATGCCCTGTGTGTGTGTGTGTGTGTGTGTGTGTTTCATTCCTTGTCTATCATCAAAATAGCATTAATACTTATAACATGAGATTTCTACAGCTCCAACTAATCTCCCATATAATACAACGCTAAGTGTGTCCTGTCAGTCATGCTAGAGAAAGAAGAGTAAAACAACAAACGGAGTGAGAGTGGGTGATAGTCAGAAAAAGTAAAACAACAAAGGGAGTGAGGAAAATGGGAAGTATATAAATATAGAGTGAGTGAGTGACATAACACACACACACACACACATACAGATGTACGCACACACAGGCATATGCACACACACATACAGATGTACATGTGTGTGTGCACACACACACACATATATACATAATCAAACAAAAAATTGAAAACAAAATATGCTAAGTGATGATGGAAGTACACAAATGTATGCACACCCACATACAGATGTATGCATAGGCACACAAGATGTAACTTCTGATAGTGTTAGGGAATAAAATTGTTATTGTAACAGTTTATAGTTTATATTAACTTTTTTGTTGTTTTTCTTTTTCTGTGTTCAGAATTATTTCAAATAAGTGATACAAATATGCCTTTTGCAATGAACTGAAGATAACTTCCTGTAATACTTGCATTTGCCATGATCATCAATAAATCACAAGGACAATCATTTAATGAAATGGGTGTTTATTTACCTTCTCTTGTGTTTAGTCATGGGCAGTTTTATGTTGCTTTAAGCAGGACAAAAAGCAAGAAAAATCTTAAGATACTTGTAAATAACGATGGAAAACAGGGAAACCTTTATGGAAATCGCAATTTTACTACAAATATTGTAATAAAAGAACTTTTGGAATAGCGATATTTACATGTTAGGATGTATGTTCATATGTGCAACATGCATATGTAAACATAAATAGTCTCAGTGTGATTTTTCTCCGTGATTCATTAACCAGTGTGAGACATGCACGTCTTTAAATGTTTTCTAAATAAAAGTGTAAAATATTTGTAAATACCATATTATCATTTTAAATTAAATTTTTAGAACTATCATTAAATCATTCAATGAAACATTACAATAAATTATCTGTAAAAAAACCTGTCATTTTTGATAGTACTTTATATATATCATATATATCATAGTGACTGATTATTTTGGGAAGACGGTTGGCATTGTCTCATTTAAGAATATTGAAAATATTTTTTCTTTTAAATAAATAGTGCAAAGTCTTTAGATAGAAAATTTATCAATAGTTTCATTGTTTTGATGTGCTATTTTCTATCATTAGTAAAAAATGTCGTCATTTTTTACGACACAGGCAAGCTAGTGAAATATAATTTTGCTGTGAAAGTGTTAAAAGTCGGTTGTCTTCTACTTTATAAGCCAAGTTTATTTTTGTACATTCCCTGTTTTATTTTTATTTTATTTTCAATTCTGCACATACACACGTCATTAAAGTGAAACTAAACCTAAGGCTGTAAAAAAATAAACTATAAAAAATATCGAAAAAGAATATTTCAGTTCAAAATTCTAAAGATCATCAATGTTACCTAAAGGTGGAATACCTAAAAGCAACAAATGACTATTTTAAAAGAAACATTCAGGTGGATACATAACCCTTTCCTTTCCCAGATGAAAAAATTGCCTTAATAAAAACACTATACAGAATATATAAAATAAAATTTAATATAAAAAAAGAAATTACTGACATCTTGTTTACAAACAATTATATTAGATCTTCCTAAACCGGAACCTTTAAACTGATTTCATTATTTTTCACTGTAGAATTTGCAAAATTGAGCACATTATGTTACCAGTATAAGGATCTTGTTAAATTTCTTTCAACTAGTTGTATGAATTTTCACCAGAATTTTTTTCAAATTTTCTACACTGTTGTATAAATTTCTAGAAAAAATTGAAAGCAATTTTTGTCATTAGCATTGCAAAGTTACATTAAAAAAAAATAATCTGGCGAAAATTTGAAATATTTCAAGTGGTTGGAAGAAATTTAACATGATCCCCTATATACAATACTAGTGTATGACTTGTTGTTTTATGCCAGACTAAAATACATATTAGTTTTTAACTGTTTTCCTGTCTATACAGACACACACAAAAAAGAAACACGGGAAATTTTGGCAATGTTTTGTGTATGCAAGATTTTTTTCATGATTGGGATGTCTGTAAAATCGTCTTGTACTCGTTCTCTGATTGAATGGAGGAAACTGAAGTGGACAAGGCCTGTGAGACATCTAGATTATTTGCATATTTCGGTAAGAGATGGAGGTAAAAACAATGACAGATTGATAGGTAGATGGATGGATAAATGGCATTTCTTATAAAAATAACTTAAAATTTAAGAGAAAAACGAATATTTATTTGTAAGTTTTCTTAAGAGAAATAAATGTAAATAAAGGAGAAACAATTTTTTTTTCATTTTGTAATTAACTTATTTTTAAAAGAAATTTTCTATTTTTCGAAAGTGTTAGATTAATGTTTTTAACAACTGTTGAGAAGTATATATGTGTGTCTGTGTACACACACACACACACACACACAGGTGAGTGTATTGGGTGAGAAATCAAGATAAAAAAAAAAAGAAGAAAATTGATATGACACTGCATTACTGCTTGTCTTTGTGAAATTGTTTTTCAGCGGAAGCTGGACAATGCCAGTGAGTTGTCTAGGTTACATACATACAGTGGGTGGGATAGGATGAGGGGAGGGGGTAAGTTTTAAACCAAAACTGTATGTTGGACAGATTTCACAAAACTTATAATAATGATTAGTTGGCGTTGGTGCACTTTCATCAGCTCCAACTACACAGCACTCTATGTAGCATTACACTATCTAATGTGTCCTTTCCATAGTATATGATTTACCTATTTCTATAATATTGAACATAACGGTACCATGAGTTTTTAGAGGATGATTGTAATACAGAAAGTTTTCATTATAAGAGGTGTATGTATATCATCATTATTTAGCATCTGTTCGGGCCTTCGTGCCCAGTATAGAAAGGATTATTTAGCATCTGTTTTCCATGCCGGCATGGGTTAGATGGTTTGACTGGGGACTGGAAAGCCGGGGAGCTGCGCCAGACTCCAGTCCGTTTTGGCTTGGCTTCTACAGCTGGAAGCCCTTTCTAACACCAACCACCCCAGAGTGGCCATTTCAAAGCTTATAAATAAATAATCTATATACTTATACTATATAATAAGTTATTTACCTGTTGCATTAATACATTCAAATTTATATATTAACTTCATCAGGTTTTTACGAGTCCGATGTATAAATGAAATCATAACAGCGTTTGGAACGCAGCGTCAGAATTTAAGTGATTTACATATGGAAGACAATATGGATATAATTAAAATTAACCGTTAAGTATTTTCATTTTGTATGTAGATAATTTATATTTGTAATAATTTTAATAATTAAGATAAGGCAATAGAAACACAAGCATACGTAGGTATATGTACATACATATACACACATACGTATGTACACACACACACATATATATATATACTTAAGCATTGTTACATTCATACATACATGCACACATACACATTCATACACATATACATTTAGGCATCTATATGTACACCTATTACCTTATACATATATGTAGATATATATAGGTCCAACCCATGCCAGCATGGAAAACAGACGTTAAAGGAGGAGGATAATGATATACAAAAGTATAGTTACCATCATACAATAAATAAAAATACAATTATGTAAACACCTATTCGATTGAATCTGCCACAAATTTGATATATAGCAATTAAAGGATATTATTCAAAATGTAGATATATAGGAACAATTAAAAAAAAAAGAATTATTCAAATA
>JAOPUL010002510.1:30503391-30513449 GCA_027564515.1 Octopus rubescens
TATAGACACGTGCATATACACACGCACGCACGCACATACACACACACACACACACACACACTCATACAAACACACATCTATCGCCCTGTCTATGTAATCAAAGGCACTGACATTGACGTCAAATTGTTTTTTAACTCTCCTGTCTGCTTTCTGTGGTTTCTACGACTAGAGAGCGAAAAATAGCGAAAATGTCCTTCTATAAAATGTTCACTAAGTGCAAGCAATGTTCGGTTTCTAACCTAACTACCTCTCTAAGCTATCTGCAATCACATTCTACACACCACCCACCAACACCAACACCACCACCATTTTGTCAATGACCAGTATTATAATTTTGGCACGCTGAGGTCAAGCGGTGACCTCTCTTTCTCATATGTGAGTAACAGATGGTCCATAACACTGCAAAACAACTTTGGCAAAAAAACAGAAATCTTTAAGCTGGTTTATTATTTATACATGTGAAGAGGAGATGCTTGCTGTTGTTGTTGTTGTTGTTTGTGGTGGTGGTGGTGGTGGTGGCGACGGAGATGTTGATGGCGATGTTAATGGTGGTGTTTGTAGTGGTGGTGCAAATGGTGAAGAGGGCATAGTGGGGAAATGGTAGTGATGATGGTGGTAATGGTAGTGATGATGGTGGTGGTGATGGTGGTGGTAGTGGTGGTGGTGATGGTGGTGGTTGTGGTGGTGGTGATGGTGGTGGTAATGGTAGTGATGATGGTGGTGGTGATGGTGGTGGTAATGGTAGTGATGATGATGGTGATGGTGGTGGTTGTGGTGGTGGGAGTGGTGGTGGTGGTGGTGGTGGTTGTGGTGGTGGTGGTGGTGGTGGGAGTGGTAGTGGTGGTGGTGGTGGCAATGTTAACGGTCGGGGATGTAGTTGTGTTGGTAATGGTGGTGGGGATAGTGGTTTGGATTGTGGCGGGGATGGTGGTGGTCATGGTGATCATGTTAGTGGTGTTGATGGTAATGGCAGTGATGGCGGCGGCGGCGGTGGTTGTAGAGATGGCTGTGGTGGTGATAGTGGTGATGGTGGTGGTGATGATGATGTTGGTGATGTTGCTGGCGGTGGTTTTGTGGTGATGGTGGTGGTGATGGTCGGGAGGTGGCGTTGGTGGTGGTGGTGGTCATGGTAATGGTTGGGGTTGGGGTGAGGATGGTGGTCGTGGTGGTTGTGGTGTAGGTGTCATTGCCATCATATTCCCCACCCACCCCGGGTGTCAAGATAAGTAATGTTTAGGTCTTGTTGTTGTAATTGAATGTTACTAGGTTATCAAAGTTAGATTCCAGAATGTGGCAAACTGGGCTGCTGGTGGATCTCCGTCGTTCGGCGTGGAGGATTCAGTTATTCAATCAACTGTATTAACGTGTAAGTGGCTGAGTATTCCAAAAACACATGTATCCTTTGCGTATTTCTCTGCCAGAATCAACGTGTGTGTGTGTGTGTGTGTGTGTGTGTGTGACAAATTATCACTGAATTACAGGGACAATATACCCGACTGACTTCTATATAGTTTCCGTCTACCCAATTTCCTTCTCTAGGGATGGATCGACACATGGCTATAGAAAATTACATTTGCCCAAATTACTACGCAGTAGATCGAACCTGGGACCTCGTGTTGTGCAGCTGTGGTGGTTATGATGATGGAGGTGGTTATAATGATGATGGTGTCGGTGGTGATGGTGGTGGAGATGGCCGTTGTGGTGATGGTATGTTATATCATATTATATTACATATTACTAAAAGGCAGCGAGCTGGCAGAGTCGTTAGCACAGCATTTTCTTCCGGCTTTACGTTCTGAGTTCCAATTCCGCTATGGTCGACTTTGACTTTCATCCTTTCGGGGGTCAATAAAATAAGTAACAGTTGAGCACTGGGGTCCATGTAATCGACTGATCCTCTCCCCCGAAAAATTCAAGCCTTGCGCCTATAGTAGAAGGGATCATATTATATATAGCTAAAACACAAATGAATATTCTAATTTGAAAACATCTACCCGGAATAGAATCGAACTAATGTGTTATTCACATCAAACTACAAAAAGGTGGTTATTCTTTTCTCGGAATTCATTTTTAGTTATTTCGATTTGATTAAATGTAAATTCATCAGACGACCCATATCAATTTCATGGACTCTCTACTTCGCTGATAAGCGTATTATAAGGCCAGAAGCATGTCTACAGTTGCCTCCCTTACTGAAATAAGATAAATTAAGTGTTTGACAGATAGTTTTTGCTCATTTATATTTTCTTCGCTGCATCATTGTATCAAGTTAGTTTTTCAATTCTGCCAACACAAATTTAAGTGTTAATTTTATTTCGCTGTTCCAACTCGCGACATTGGTTCTGTTTTCTTTTTCTTTTTTAATTATATAAATTTGGGATATGTTACCTTGATTTTTAGTGTAAATGTCCGAATTAAATTCTTTCGAATGGTTTTATAGATTACAGCAAAAATAAGCGATAGGACAAAACCAAAAAAGAATCTGGGTAATCTAATAATGGTTTGTACCGGTAAAAATAACTGTACAGTGAAGTTTGTGGGGCTTGAATAAGTTTGTATGATGTGGGTTAAAGAGAAAAGTGACCATTCAAGGTCGTCTTTTGGTCTGAGGAGAAAGAGATTTTTCAGAATATTTTATCTCTAGAAGATAGCTTATATAAATGAATGAAATCAAGCGAGACCGTTATTAAAATCAGAAATAAACTTCTTTTTTGTTTGATGGTTTTGTTGGCTACTACGGGATTTTTTTTATTTATATTATTTTCTTTTAGTCAGGAAGTAAAGCAATACTCTCTACAGGGCCTCCGAGACTGGTAGAAAGAAGGGAGTAAGGTATCCTCAAACGAGACCTGACCCCAATGCTTTCAATAGAGTGGACTCTTCTAAAGGCACCCGAGAACCAGGTGGTGATATTAAACATGGCAATGGACTAAGTCGACCGCCCAAGTAGGCTATGGTAGGATTTGAACTCAGAGTGCAAACAGCCAAAACAAATATAAGGCAGCTTGTCGGACGATTCAATGCTTCCGTCAGATTCAAAGCCCTGGATTGATACTTAATTTATCGACCCTGGTAGGATGAAAAACAAAGTTGACCATGGCAAGATTTGAACTCCGATTGCAAGGTACCAAAAGCATTAGTCCAATATCAACCGATTCTGTTAATTCACTGCCTGACTAATATATGGAAAAAGAAAGGTTATATTTGAATGGTTTCCTGCTGCCGCTTCCAGGACCAGTGATCAATTTCAGCTCAGGACTGGAAGTTAACACATCTTTCTGAGACTCCAATATCATAAAGACCTAATTCTTCGCTGTGTTCATTTTTGTCATCTCAAAATTTTATGTCAAAAAGACTTCAAGACCTTTCCATCACAGTGTTGTACGTAAAATATATATTGCGTAATTAATAAAGAGCCGTCAAAATCACAGTTATACAAATTAAGCATTCACACACAAACGAAGTGAGGAGTGCCATGGGATAAAAGAAAAGCTTTCGACGAACTGAGTTCGCGTTTTGATTTGATTCCTGTTTGAGTTTATTTATTCAGACTCTCAACCCCCTTGAGATAAACATAAACTCCTTATTTTATTCTTATTTCATTTAAAGAAAATATAGAAAAATTAAACTATATACACTTTCGTTGCACTATGGAACGTCTGTAGACCATTCATTTTCGGTGCCTACTATTCCTGGAAGGGCCGTCGGGGTAGAGTCCTCAGGCACCTTCTCCATAGGGTCCTATGGTCCATCATTACACTTTCCAGCTGGATTCCCAAATATGACCAACTGAGAGAATGGATATTATCCAACCATCGCATTCGTGGTCTGTCCCTAGGTCTCCTGCCGGTTGTCTCAGCTTGAAAAATCCGTCTTACGATTCTTTCCTGCAACATTCTAATTACATATCTGTGTTAGCAGAGCTGTGACCTCCCAATACGGTGAAGTAGCGGCTCAACCTGGAGAGACTCCCTGATCTCTGAACTACGCACCCTGTTGAGTAACGTTCGGAGAAACACCATTTCGGTCGCTTGTATTCGCGATTGTACTACGCATATAAGTTATAGCACAGTTCCACTTAATGATTCCCCCACCCCCACCCGGCCATAATAAATATTGTGTGAGACATACAATTCATGAATTATTCTAGTCGCCTTCTCGCGTTCCCTTAAGTGCGACAGAAATAACTTCAGATTTAACATTCTTGATAAACGCAAGGCGTGGCTGAGTGGTAAGATGTTTGCTTCCCAACTACATGGTTCCGGGTTCAGTACCACTGCGTGGCACCCTGGACAAAGCTTTGTGAGTGGATTTGATAGACGGAAACTGAAAGAAGCTCGTCGTATATATATATAGTTATATTTAGGGATATATACACATGTGTGTGTGTCTTTGTGCCTATGTTTGTCCTCCACCACCGCTTGACAACCGGTGTTGGTGTGTATACGTCGCCGTAACTTAGCGGTTCGGCAAAAGACACCGATAGAATAAGTACCAGGCTCTAAAAAGAAATAATAAGTGCTGGTGTCGATTCGTTCGACTAGAATTCTTCAAGGCGGTGCTTTTAAAGATATACGTTTCAACATCAAACACACGATGTGCACCAGTCTAAACAATAATGTTAACTGAATAAAAACAAAACGAACAAAAACGGTAAAAGATTAGCTAAATGACAACCTCATTAGCACATGCCTAACCTTATTAACGTCAAAGCCAATAAGCCACCTAAGAAATAACCGATGTTTTTTTTGTCTCAGTCTGCGTTATTTAGAAGTCGTTGACGATAAAAATAAGGTTGGCATACGTTGTCTTATATCTTTTACTTGTTTCAGTCATTAGACTACGGACATGCTGGAGCACCACCTTGAAGAAGTTTTTAGTCGAATAGTAATACTTTTTTTTCTTTTTGTAAAGCCTGGTGGTACTTATTCTATCGGTTCCTTTTGCCGAATCGCTAAGTTACGGGAACGTAAACATACAAACATCGGTCGTCAAGCGGTGGTGGGGAATAAATACAAACACACACACACATATATTATATATATATATGACGGGCTTCTTTCAGTTTCCGTCTACCAAATTCACTCACAAGGCTTTGGTCTTCCCGAGGCTATAGTAGAAGACACTTGTCCAAGGTACCACGCAGTGGGACTGAACCCGGAACCGTGTGGTTGGGAAGCAAGCTTCTTACCACACAGCCACGCCAGCACCTATGTCTGTTTGTGTTGCTTCAACAAATCGTTTACAGATTCCATTAATTATTGCATGTTTAGTTGTACAACGTGAACTCAGTGTGTTGCTATTTGGTCGAATTTTACTTTGTTTAATCAATTAGCAACTTCACTCTTTCAAGGCCAGGAACGACACCAGAGAATAAAATTCAACGAAAACAACAGAAATAAATAATGATGATGTAATCTATCAAACATAATGGAATTTATATATTGAAATAAGTTCTTGTGTCAATTCACGTCTGAAGATGATTTTTGTTTCATTCTCAATCCTGCAAGTAACATAACTCTGTATAAGTGACATCTAAAGGTTATTTCCCTTTAACCGACCACATTTTTTTTTTGTATTAGCTATTAAAGTGTTGGTGTATTATGGTTATGGTATTTAAGTAAAAAAAAATGTTTCACCACTTCTTAATTGCTTTTAACTTCTCTTAATTTATTCAGTTACAGTATTTCACCCTCCTCCTTTACCTTCCTAACCACTCCTACTAACGGCGTTACTCTGTTGTCTTACTATACTATACAGTCATTAAAATGTTGATCAGATTTAGAAAGAGAACAAAAACCGTTTTTGGTGGGTGGGAGGCTATGATAATAAATTCCGGTTGTTTAGAAGAGTTATAATCAACAGCGCACCAACCGTGACCTTTTCCTCTGACACTCATAGTCCAATGAGTTTTTGTTTTTTTTTAAGCAGGAGGGTGTGTGATTTGAGGGAAGATTTGACTACTATTTCTACCATGTCCATCATTCGTCTAGAGGTTCCCAAATTCCTGTTTTTATACAAAGAACACCATGTTCGAATCCTATTGACATCTTAGACTAAAGTCAGAAATATATTCTTATATAGAATTATTCCCTATACCAGAGCTAAGAGTAACAGTTCATCATTGTAACAATAATAAATACAACAGAAATAGATCATCATTTTAACGTCCACTTTTCCATGTCTGCATGGGTTAGACGGAGTTTATTGAGGCAGATTTTCTATTGCTGGATGCCCTTCCTGTTGCCAACCTTCATCTGCTTCCGAGCAACATGGCCAGACATGTTCGCACAGTATATCAGAAATAAATGAATGACACTGTCTCTAAGACAGTGGCAATCATTTACAACTATTATATGATGTTAAGACAAGGAGACACAAATACACACACGCACACACACACACACATAAGGCTTCTTTCAGTTTCCGTCTATCAAATCCACTTACAATTTTTTGTTTGGCTGGGGCTTTAGTAAAAGACACTTATCCAAGATGCCATGCAGTGGAACTGAACTCAGAACCATGTAGTTAGGAAGCAAACTTCTTGCCACACAGCTATGCTTGTGCCTAAATATATTGGTTTCAAGGCCAGCACAAGGCCAGCAATTACGGAGGAGGGTGTAAATCAATTACATCGACCCCAGTGTTTAACTGGTACTTATTTTACAGTCCCCGAAAGGATGAAAGGCAAAGTCAACTTTGGCAGAATTTGAACTCAAATTGTAAAGATGGACAAAATACTGCCAAGTATTTTGGCTGGCATGCTAAAGATTCTGCCATGCCTGTGTTTATTCTATATTGCACCCATACATTGTTCAGTTTTACAATTGATATTACTAAATGACCTAATGCCGCCGGGGTTGATAAAGTGAGTACCAGTTACGAACTAGGGTCGATATAATCGACTACTCCCCTCCTCCAAAATTTCGGGCCTTCGTGCCCAATATAGAAAGGATATTACTAAATGACTTAAAACTGACTACATACTACCTCAAGTATACATCAATATTTGTTCTTTATATTCATTTTTTACATTTTTCAGTTATTAGACTGTGACCATGCTGGGGCACCACCTTGAAAGGTTTAGTCAATCAAATCAATCCCAGTATTTTTTTTTTATTTGTTTATTTCCTAAGTTTGGTACTTATTCTATTAGACTCTAATGCCAAGCTGATAAGTTACAGGGATATAAACAAACCAACACCAGCTGACAAGTACCGGAAGCACAAACACAAAGCCATGCACACACATGAAAAGAAAGAAGACAACACAGGAGGGACAAGTTTTAACAAATGTATTAGTTTAACATATATGAACACCACCTCCTTACACACACACACACACACACACACACACCAAGACACATAATGGCAAATACATTCTTTGAGATATTTATTCACATATGCTAAATGATTTCGTAACGATAACATGTTGAATGACATGGGGTTAAGAAAATGGTATCACCATAGCGCTTATGTCGAAGAGAATAACTTCTTTAAAACAATACACCAGTTGCCTTCATCATAATAATACTGCAATACATCCACATTATCGATATTCTGGCACAGTTCAACCAGTTCACCATCTTGGAAAACATGGTAATATCGGTAAAGAACACTATCGTTGCAAATATCAGCTTTGGCTGAGGTTTTCTTCACTTTCTTTGTCCAGGGCAACAAAAGATCTTGTTGTTTAAAGCTGGTACGGTTGACGTGAACTGCAAGTTTTAAAGGTTCTTCATTAGATTCAATGTTATCAGAACTGGCCGTTTTACTGTTTGTGGGAGGCAGGTTTGGTTTGATGTGACCAATGTCCTCTTGGAGTTTAATGTCAGCTATTTCTGGAAGGTCGTTGTCAAAATGTGAGGTATTGTTAACATCGAGTAATACGGACGGATTGTCCTTTGGGCTTGGTTTTGACTTTTTCCGAATATACTTAGATTCTTGGTTGTCTATCTCTTGTTCCATTGCCCACACTTGAATCAGAGCCTTACCTCCAGGACAGAGCAGCCTGACCAGTTCTTTCACAGCCTGAAGACGACGTTGCTGATAAAAAGAAAGAAAGAAAAGCAAATAATTTACTCATCATCATCATCATCATCATCATCATCATCAAAAGGTTGGAAGTCAATGTTATTGTTTAATGCTTTTGTTAAAATGCGCTGCCTTTGTTTGAATTAATTTTGCAACCATGCAGAGGCTCCTTCACTGGCCTGAAGGCAAAAGCATGAATAACACACAATAATAATAATAATTTATTCTTTATTAGCCACAAGGTCTGACATAAAGATACATAAAATAACAGGTAACAAACATACAAGACAACACAAAACGATACAATGGGTTTGTTGTGTAAACAGATGATAACAATGAAAATTGAGCAATAAAAACTCCCAATAGGGGGAGGCGCTTCGAGGTCCTCATGGAAAAACCCACAAAAGCCACAGGGGTCTGATCAACAGGGCAAGAGCCCTTCTCCTTTTCAATTTTTTCACAGGTATAACCTCAGAATAGTTCCTTTCAAACTGGCCATTCTTCCAATAATAATAATAATAATAATAATAATAATGGACTCTCCTGTTGTTAGACAACAGATGAGGGTTCAACAATTTTTTGCTGACCAACCACATAGATGATTTGTTTATGGTGATCAAGTGTTTGTGTACACAAAAGCTCACTCCCTCCATCAAATCGACATTACCTGTACAGGTGCACAATGTGCGACATATCAGATGATGAAATGATCACAGCAGGATTCAGCTCCTTGTCATATCTCCAGAAAGAGTCAGAAGTGGTTGTGACTGTTTATTTTTAGAATCACATTGTGGGGTCAGTGTGAGAGGCTAAATCTGGCTGATTTGAACATAAAATGTATAGAATATTTGAACAGGATATGGCCAGTTTAAATGCTAAAGGGCTTAAACAATTTAGTTTAATCAAAAGACATCTACTTACTTTTGTGGACAGGTGATGAATGACTGCGATACAGATGCAGGCATCAAAAGTATTTGATTTGAGTGGAATTGCCATCACATCACCCACAAACACCTCATAATTCCGCTCTTTACATATATTTATCAGGTTTTCACTACGATCTGAGCCAATCTACAAAAAGAAGTAATAAAATATATATATATATATTATTTAAAAATTTTAAAAAAAGAGGGAAAAAAAAAAAAATCAAAAATCAATAATACATCATCACCATCTTCATCATAATCATCGGGGTACTGGTGCACCATCATTACTATTACCATCTACATCTTCATCACCACCATCAGCAACATGTCCATCATCATTATAGCCATCACCAGCACTACCACCACCTTCACCACCACAATCATCCTCTTATTAACCCTTTAGTATTCAAACCGGCTTTATCCGGCCCAAATATTTTAACTGTTTTATGTTGAAACCAACAAGATCTGGCCTCTTATACCTACCCTACAATGTCATTCTAAAAATATACAGTCATATCATTGAAATCTCAAAGCTATGAGATAATCTATGATTAATTTAAAACAATGTAAATAAATAAGAATTACATTGGACAGAATAATCTGAATGCTAAAGGGTTAAGCTGGTGTTTGGAACATAAATTAACATGAAATATTGGTTTTAAATTTTGGCACAAGCCCAGCAAGTTCAGGGGAGTGGGTAAGCTGATTACATTTACACCAGTGATCAACTGGTACATATTTTATTGAGCTTGAAAGGATGAAAGACAAAGTTGACCTTGTTGGAATTTGAACTCAGAATGTAAAGACAGACGAAATGCTGCTAAGCATTTTGCTTGGCATGCAACCAATTCTATTAGTTCGCCGCCTTAAATTCAAATGACTATTAATGGTAAGTACTGATATAAATCACATTAAAACAAGGTGTTTGTAGCATATAACCAAGAATGGTCTCAAGCAGGTTAGTAACAAAAGGAGGAACTATCATCATCATCATCATCATCATCATCATCATCATCATCATCATCATCATCATCATAATCATTACCACCACCACCACCACCACCACCACCACCAACAACAACAACAACAGCACCACCAC
>JAOPUL010002510.1:30573589-30585771 GCA_027564515.1 Octopus rubescens
AATTGCCTTGTCTATCATGCTGCTGCCCACTAATACTGCTGGTCCCTCTGTTGGGTTCGTGTCTGGGAGACTCTCTTAACTCCATTCATTCTCAACATTCAATAGCTTTTCATAGTAACTCTTGGTTTGTGAGTGGATAATAGATGGTTGGAGACTGTTAGGGAGGAATGAAGGGTAGTGTCATTTGTGCAAGCGTAGGGGTTAAGGAAGTTACTGATGTATAAAAGGAAGAGAATGAGGGACAAAACTGAACCCTGTGGCACACTTAAGTTGATAAAAGGACGGATAGAAAGAGCTCTGTCAATTCATACAGCAATAGTATGATCTGATATGAAAGTACCAATACCATAGAAAAGAGATAAGAGAACCCCATAGACAGGCAGCTTTGATAGGAGATTCCAGACATGCCAGACACGGTTAAAAGCTTTGTTAGTGTCAAGAAAAGCAGATTGTTTTTACCAATTTCTTTCAAGGCAAAAACCCACCAATGGGTAAAAGAGAAGAATAGGTCACAAGTGGATCTGGCTTTTTGGAAATGATAAAAGATAATACATAAATACTGTTATTAATCAAAATGTGAACATAAATTGAAAGATACTTCTGTTCTCGAAATACTGTAATTATAATAAACCATCACTATATTCTTGTACGGCAATTCTTTTTGTCCACTCTCTCTCTTACAATACGTATTTCTGTTGAAAGAATGAAAGTATTGAAACACATTTCATAAAAGTATTTTACATTCTGCATTGTCTTTTATATCTTTCTGTACCCGTTGGCTTTTCACTGACTGAATTTACAACAAGCACACTTTTGCAGTTTACACTGGTAAAGTTCAAAGGTTACTTTGGAATTTGCCTTTTCTTGTTTTTCAATGTATTTTAGACAGCAATTCTATAATTAATCTGACTAAACACTTCTATACATAAAATACCAATAAGTATATTATATACAAAATTTCATAACCCACAACAATTAGTGGTGTGTCTTATACAAATACATATTATGTACAAATAAATGCAGTGAATTTTAAAGTTATGCAAATAAGTCATCTATGAT
Organism: Octopus rubescens; assembly: GCA_027564515.1. Lineage (NCBI taxonomy): Eukaryota > Metazoa > Mollusca > Cephalopoda > Octopoda > Octopodidae > Octopus > Octopus rubescens. The sequence continues at coordinate 30,574,649 of JAOPUL010002510.1, forward strand.
AAAAACACCGACTGCAAAATTCTGGTTTCAACATGAAAGACATTAATTCTAGATATGTTATAGTGGGATGGACAGAATAATCTGAGGAGAACTGAATGTGAGTAACTGATATAATTTGACTTGGTGACAGAGAACAGAAGTTTTAATGAAGATTTTGTTGGCAGTAAATTAATATAATTGGTTATTATTGGAAAATAGTCACCATATAGTGACAAAAGTGTCGTAAGAGATAGCGAACACAAAAGAATTGTCATACAAATGGTAATTATTCCTTAATTGGTTTTAAACTTAGTTTATGTCTTCCAAACTGTGGTTACTAGAAAAAGAATGGTTGAATAAGGAAAGGGTATACAGGATAACATAAGTAAAATTACCAATGGCAGGCTTCTCAGATTTATATACTTAGGTTGAAATATCTAACTTTCCACCTTCAGATCTCCATTGAGAATCTTCTTTGAGTACTAGGTCCTCTGTTGGTTCAGTGTTAACTACACATCTGCACAGGATAGGGGCAAAATGTTTTGAGGAAGACTTGACTAGCAGTTACCCATACATGCATAAACCAACAACAGTTATCAAGTGATGGTGGGAGACAAACATGATGGGCTTCCAGATGGTTTCTGCCTATTGAATTCACTCATGATACATTGGTCGGTTCAGGACTAAAATAGAGAAGACACTTGCCCAAGATGTTGTGCAGTGGAATTGAACCCAAAATTAACATGATTGCAAAGTGAGCTTCTTAACCACACAGCTATACTTGCACCTATTAGAAATAATTATTCTAAAATCACTTAAGAAATGGTTAGAGAAAGAAAAGTTTTTATTTTTCATATTAGTAAGAGCAAGCTTTTTTAAAACATATTTTCTTTAAGAAAATTTAAACCAGTCTGACTGAAATATGCCAGTGTTGTCCTTTCAGATTTTAATAATTTCAGTGAAGACCTTCTCCACTTTGACAAACTATTTCTTCTAGAAGTAATTATAAGCTGTAATCTCATTATTCAGTTCACCTTAGCATCTCCTTATAGGATTGTATTACAGAACTGAAACATTACAGATGTTGCTTAATACCTCATGTTTAAAAGATGTCTAATCCATTTAGATTTGGGATCTGAATGGTTCTGTATCCTTTCCTTGCTGTCAACATATTCATTCAGTCTTTTAGTTAAAATCTTTTAAACCAAAACAACTATGGCCATACTGATGTCCAGGTAGCTAAATTTGTGATGTAGAAACTTTAAATCTAAGTAGTTGCTGATACTGTGTGTGTGTGTGTGTGTGTGTGTGTGTGTGTGTGTGTGTTCTTTATGGCACTTTATGGAATGGTATTTTGTCTTTTCTTCCCAACCTTCACTGTTTAGCACACATACACATTAATTTTCATTTCTTATAGTAATGATGATCTGTGTTCTGTTCAATATCGTTATCTTAACTCCATTTGAAACTGTATTTCACATTTCTTTTGACTTTTTTTCAACCTCTCTCACATTCTAAACAGTGTAAAGTTTTTTCATCTAAAACATTTCAGTATGTTTTCCGCTTTATTGGATGATTATATTTTCACTAATTACTATTTTCAATGCTGTTAATATTAACAAACATCACTAAACCTTCCCACTTAAGCTCAAAATCTATCATCATTGCTGACCCTCAAATTGTTGAAGTAGATCTAAATATAAATGAGATAATTATTAACAATGATGCAACACATTTATGAAGATTTAGGATATTTGTAATAAGTTTAAAATTTTCTTTAATTTAATATATTAAAAGTACCACAAATCTACTGTTAATAGGGACATTGTTTAAATAATTGTCTTGCTTACATTGGAATAACTTTCTATCTGAATGATGATGTTTACTTGTTGTTATTTACATCTTTTTCTTTTTTTTTTTTCTCTTGAAGTAATGTTTTGTACAAACAAGAAAATTAAATTGTAATTTTGAAATCCTTTTTATTCACCCTCAAATTCAATTGATTGTTTGCTTTTCTCCCAGCAGGCTGAATCTGGCTATGGAAGTGAGAATAGCTTAAAAAGACATGGTTCTCTGCTCTCTCTAACATCGGGTACAAGTTTATCAACAGCGTCAGCCTCCTCTTTCAAGGTAAGAACATTTAACATTTTTTAATTTTAACTTCTGCTTAAAATGAAAGTAAAAACTACTTGTAGAATAATTTTAACTTAGACATTTCTTTTTGCTGTGTCTATTCATTCCATATGTTAAATGCTTTTATATTTTGGTTAGTTTTTAAAATAATTCTTCTTACAATGTTGTAATATTGCTAATAATTATGACCCTTTAGTAATTTCTAAGGAACTGTCAAGTAATTGCTAAAAAAAGAAATATCTGTCAGTTATAAATTTATGAAAGTTTAAGTAATTGTTTTTTTGTTTTGTTTGTTAGCGTGGCAGAGGTCTTCGAGAAAAATTGGCTGAAATGGAAACATTTCGAGATATTCTTTGCCGCCAGGTGGATACATTACAGAGTTATTTTGATAGTTGTGCTTCTGCAGTGGCTGAAGGAACTGTACATGATTGTAAGTAACAAAATGCAATGCAAGCAGAACTTTGTAACATTTTGAATACATGTGTAAATATATATATTTATATTATATCAATGATAATAATATGTCCTCAAATATATTTATATGCATATTTTTGTGAGTGTATATTTCTATATCATCATTTTTATATTCACTGGCATGGGAGGAATAGGTTAGTTTCAACCGTATTTTTCTACTTTTTGCAGTTCTTTATCATCTTTATGTGGCTCAGCATTCAGAGATCAGCCTTGACCAATTCCGTTCACATCTTTGTTAGATTTCATTTTCCGCTGGCTCTTTTTATTTTTATCATTTCATCCCCCCACCCCCATATCATTTTTCATGATTTGGCGGCACTGACAATGTCCTGTTGCTTGGTGCGGTGCAACAGCAACGGAAATGTCTTTGCTTGAGACGGTAGTTTCAAGAGTCCAGATGCTGGAGGACGTTCCGGGCCGACAGCGAGGCCTCTCTGGCGGCCCAAAGTGACAGGTAGAGGCGAGTACGATCCTCAATTGTCTCTTTATGTTTGTTCAGGAAGCGAGTGATGTGAAGCAAATAACAATTCTCAATTGCCTATGTTGTGCGACGCCCCACTGCTATACAGCGGCTGTTTGGGAAGCGGCGTCCCACTATATTGTACAGGAAGCGAGCATAGAAGGTCCGGTGCTGGTGGCACGTTAAAAGCACCCAGCACACACTGTAAATGGGGTTGGCGGTAGGAAGGGCATCCAGCTGTAGAAACCAAGCCAAACCTGACTGGAGCATGGTTAGAACCCGGCTTGCCAGCTCCAGTCAAACTGTCCAACCCATGCTTGCATGGAAAAACGGACGTTAAATGACGACGATGATGATAAGTTCATAAAGTATTAATCAGTTATGGAATTTAAAACAACCAATACTTAAATTTTAGCTGAGCCTCACAGTGGAGCTTGGCTCAATGTGGTGCCATCACTCACAACTGGCATTCAGCTTCATAGCAACTGTCTGCGCATTGATGTTTCCCTGAAACTTGGCCTCCAAATCTGTGAGCCTCATGAATGCCGTTGCAGATCCACTGTGGATTCTTTCGGCCTTCACACACTGTCATGTCATCATAGTGCTGGCTGCCTTCCATGCCATGCTGCCTTTAATAAAATCATAAAGCATGGCCTAGATGACACAGGCTTCCCTTCCCAGCTTGAGCCAGAAGGGCTAGACCGAGGAGATATAAAAGGTCTGATGGTATGACAATTTTCCCATTCCGTGGCAATAGGCCCCTCATCTGGGATGCCACATGCTGTGACACCTTCTTCAGTGGCAACTTGATGTGTTTAGCTACCAGCCCAGGCTCTGCTGCTCGTCAGGCTGAGAAAAGCAAACTGTCAAGTTATCAGTTGCTCTCTGACAGGTTTATGGTTGAGCCTGTGACAATGGAGACATCCGGCGTTCTGGGCCCCTGGACCATATCCCTGCTCACCGATATCTGGGCGGAGATGGTTATCCACAAGTGCGAGCCCCATGAGTCAGAGTGACTGTTCCAGTGCATCTCCCTCACCATCCTCCGGGGCAACGCCTTTTCCATTTTGTCTGCTGGGACCATGAGGTGGTCTGAATTACTGGAAATTGTACGTTCCACTCCTTGTAAAGTTAGGTAGAAGAATAGATATAAAATACAAGTTTGTAAGCGTAAACAACTATTAATTAAAACGCATCGATGGAAATAGTGCAACAAATTAAATGATTTTTAGCTGTATTAAACACATTGGAAGCAAGCAGCCTTAATTGTGCTATTTTTAACCCTTTTATGACCATATATCTAATGACATACATTGTCTACCATTTTCAATTAACTTTGATAATAATTAATCAGCTTTTGGGATTGAATAAATTCCAAACTATATTATATATATATATAAATATCTGCCACTTATATTCCAGAAGCCAAATTAATAATGACAGATCTGTCATTATTAATTCGGTTTTTGGAATATAACCTAACAAACATTTCTTACATGAAACACATGATGGACGAGCTTAATTTAAATGTTAACACTTTGAAATCGGAGATTTTGTATCATAGCAACAAAGGTGGTCTCAGGTTGGTTGTTATCGGATGGGTTTTAAGTTAGTGTTTGCTCTTCTACTCACCTGATTGTTAATTAACGATCATCTTTCTAATATATTATGTGTAAGACGGTGAGCTGGCAGAATCGTTAGCACGCCGGGCAAAGCAAAATGCTTAGCAGCATTTCATCCGTCTTTACGTTCTTAATTCAAATCTGCTGAGGTTGACTTTTCTTTTCATCCTTTCGGGGTTGATAAATATCAGTTGAACACAGGGTGGGGGTTTGTTGATGTAATCAACTTAGCCCCTCTCCTGAAATTGCTGCTTGTGCCAAAAGTTGAAACCAATATATATTATGTGTGTGTGTGTGTGTGTGTGTGTGTGTGTGTGTGGTTAAGCAGTTTGCTTTCCAGCCACCTAGTTTCTGGCTCAGTCCCACTGTGTAGTACCTTGAGCAAGCATCTTTTACTATAGCCCCATGTTGACCAAAGCCTTGTTAGTGGATTTGGTAAATGGAAACTGAAAGAAACCTGTTAAATGTGTGTGTGTGTCAATGTGTATATTAGTGTTTCTTTGTCTTGACATTGTGTAATAGTTGTAAATGATTGTCACTGCCATACTAACAGTTTCATTTATTTTCAATATTCTGCAAAATCATGTCTGGCTAAAGGGGAAATATTATCTTGCTTAGAAGCAAGTAAGAGTTCTTGATGGAAAGGAAATCCAGCCATAAAAAATATGCCCCAATAAACTCCGTTTGACCGATTGCAAGTATGGAAAAATGAATGTTAAAACAAGTTTTAACAATTTTAACGAGTTTAAACTAAAACCTTTAAGTCTGAGGAAAGATAAGTTGCTCCATAACCCTTTAGCATTTAGATTACTCTGTAAAATGTAATGCATATTTATTCACATTGTTTTGAATTAATCATTTATTATCTCGTAGCTTCGAAAGTTTGATGATGTGACCGCTTATGTTTAGAATGACAATGTAGAGTAGGTGTGAGAGGTTGGATCTGGTCAGTTTGAACATAAAATGTGTAGAATATTTCAGCTGGATATGGCTGGGTTAAATAGGATAAGAGGGCACCACCCAATAAAAAATCACTTTCTTTATACCATTTAGCTAAGTGGCTCAAGGTACATAGAAGTAGTTATTCAACACAAACACAACAAAATGCTAGCTTTGGTTGTGAACTCGTGACCTGTCAATACAAACAACCCTCAAATTAAGCGCTTTATCAACTTGGCCATTTCAAATTGCTTAATAACAAAGGATTTCTTTTCCTTTTTTAATTTGTTTTTGTTTCTAGTCATCAAAAATCTATTTCATTTCTATATGCTTTTAAGATGATATAAAACTAGCAAAGAGGTTTTACCCTATCCATATTTCAGTGCTATCTGTAACTTATTAATTGATATATATTCACTCCAGTTTTTAGTGCCAATTATTAGCGGCAATGTGCAGGGTTAGTTTAATCAATTGTACTGTTCTATTTACAAAAAAACTGGCTTTATGCCCAGAACTAATGATATTATCACCAATTTATTACTAATGCCCTTGGGAAATACATGGAAACTATAAATAATTGTATATCTAAAATTATTTTCAACAACCATCATTTTAATGGAAATTTTATTGCATTTTCTATTTTCTTAGAATTATTATCTTTGAGAAATACCATAAAAGTGGCAGGCTGCTGTCATTATTGTTGTTTAGTTCTAGGTCTGTCCTGATTGAGCAGATTTATGATCAAAGGTGTTTCCTCTGTAATTGTCCTATCTTATTTATTTATCCACAACTATGTTGCCTGACGTATTTTTTTACCTTTTTGTTTTGTTTCAATTTATTTTGAAAATAATGAAGAATTTATTAAAATAACTGTCATTATTAAGCTAGTATTTGGATAACATGACATTTTGAGGGATGGTTTTAATTTCAATCACTTTAATACAAGGAATTAGTATCATAGAATCAGAGGCAGTTTCAGATGGGTTGGTATCAAAATGTATTAAGACGGTAGAGTATGATTTCAGAGAGATTTGGCTGCTATTTCTAGTAGTTGGAGCAACCATATAGACATTCTTTCTCATTGGCTCATAAAACTGTTATGTTAAATAAACTGCTGTTTACCTAAATCACTTTAATTAGTTTAAGCATCATCATTTTATGTCTGTTTTCCATGCAATAGAAAATGTAGTAGTAGTGGGGGTACATTTAAATGTTGCTGGTTCAAGATCGTACAAAGAGTGGCACCTTTAAATTTTTACTTGTTTCAAGTTATTGGATCATGGCCAAGCTGGGTCAGTCACTGTCTTGAAGGGTTTAAGTTGAACATATTCACTCCAGTACTTATTTCTATTGGTCTCTTTTGCTGAAATGACCACTAAGTTTCTAGGATGTAAACAAACCAACACCAATTGTCAAGCAGTAGCATTGGGGAGGAAACACAGACACAAAAACACACACACATATATATATGACAATTTTCCATAGTTTCCATCTACCATATTCAGTCACAAGGTATTGGTTGGCCCGGGGCTATAGTAGAAGACAACTTAGCTAAAGTGCCACACAGTGGGACTGAACCCGAAACCACATGGTTGCAAAGCAAACTTCTTAACCACACAGCCATGCTTGCGTCTATAATATATGTGCACCCACAGAAGGCATCTGGTCTTATCTTTCTTTTATTTTTTACTTGTCTCAGTCATTAGACTGCGGCCATACTGGAGTGCTGCCATGAAGAATTTTAGTAGAACTTATTGACCCTAGTACTTATATTTTCTGTAAAGCCTGGGCTCTTTTGCCGAACACTAAGTTAAAGGGATGTAAACACACCAACAAGCAGTGGTGGGGGACATACACAAAGACACACACACACACACATATATATATATATAGGACAGGCTTCTTTCAGTTTCCATCTACCAAATCTACTCACAAGGCTTTGGTCAACCCGAGGCTATAGTAGAAGACACCTGCCCAAGGTACCACACAATGAGACTGAACTCGGAACCATGTAGTTGGGAAGCAAACGTCTTATACCAGCCAGCCTTACCTTGTACCCCATCTAGACTTTTTTTTTTTCTTAATCCAATATAGGATCCTCTATGTAGTCACTTAACTTGCTATAAATAGCAGCCAAAATCTCCCTCAGAAGAAAAAAAAAAGTAAACATTAGACTATAAACAAGGATAGTTATAGCCACAGCAACTTTGATTGTATGTACTTCTGTTTGCTAAAGCTGCTGACATGGTATGAAACTATAACTTAGAAATTAACATAAGTTTTCCTTATTGAAAATTTGTATTCTTTTGTAATTTGAAGAACATGTATACAGCTAGCATTATTATAATCATTTTTTAAAATATCTTAAGGCAGCAAACTGGCAGAATCATTAGCACGTTGGGCAAAATGCTTAGTGGTATTTCATCCATCTTTATGTTCTGAGTTCAAATTCTGCCGAGGTTAATTTTACCTTTCATCCTTTCTGGGTCGAAAGTACCAGTTGAGCACTGGGGTCAATATAATTGACTTACTCCTTCCTCTGAAATCGCTAGCCTGGTGGCAAAATTTGAAACCATTATTTATGAATATCTTTTAATGGCTTGAATCTTTAGAAAGGATTTAGATGTCTTAGTTTTCTGCTCTCTCTACCTTGAAGCTTAATGTAAATGCTTGATTTTGGTAGCTTTCTCAAGGTGCAGGTGTGGCTATTTGGTAAGAAGCTTGCTTCCTAAACATGTGGTTTTGGGTTTGATCCCACCACATGGCACCTTAGACAAGTGTCTTCTACTATAGCCCCGGGCTGACCAAAGCCTTGTGAGTGGATTTGGTAGATGGAAACTGAAAGAAGCCTGTCATGTGTATGTGTGTGTGTATCTATGTGCATGTTCGTCCTCCACCACTGCTTGACAACCAATGTTGGTTTCTCTATGTTCCCAATTACTTAGTGGTTCAGCAAAAAGAGACCGATAGAGTAAGTACCAGGTTTAAAAATTAGTGTTGAGGCCAATTCAAGGCAGTGCCCCACATGGCCACAGTCCAAAGGCCAGTGAAAGATGAGTATTGTACAAAAATTCTGACCATTTCCTACTTGTTTTTATTAATGTCATATATATTTTAAAAATGATGTTTTTGAAATCTGACTGGAGAGCCAGTAATTTTATCTGATAGCTATTTACTTCAGCTGTAAGTTCTCAACAAATTCTAACCAACTGTTTTGATGTTCCTTGTTGGAACTTCTCTGCAATTGCTAGGGTTGTCCTTTATAAATTTGAACCCCTATTGTTAAAGTAATTTAACCCTTTAACATTCACATTACTCTGTCAAATGTAATGTTTATTCATTCACATTGTTTTGAATTAATCATGCGTTATCTTGTAGCTTTGAGATTACGATTATGTAATAGTATATTTTCATAGTGACATTGTAGGGTAGGTGTGAGGGAGCAGGATCTGGCCAGTTTGAACATAAAACAAGTAGAATATTTGGGCCGGATTAAATGCTAAAGAGTTAAGACCCTACTACTTTAAGTGCTTAAGTCACATGTGTCACTTTTAGAAGTAGGATCTTGGCCATGCCAAGTCCTGTTGCAAGAAGCGGCTGTGTCAAGTCCAGTTGCAAGAAGTGGCTGTGTCAAGTCCTGTTGTAAGAGGCGGCCTCGTCAAGTCCTGTTGCAAGAAGCAGCCACGTCAAGTCCTGTTGCAAGAAGTGGCCATGTTAAGTCCTGTTGCAAGAGGCAGTCGCGTCAAGTCCTGTTGCAAGAGGCGGTTGCGTCAAGTCCTGCTGCAAGAGGCGGTCGCGTCAAGTCCTGTTGCAAGAGGCGGTCGCGTCAAGTCCTGTTGCAAGAAGCGGCCGCATCGAGAGATCTGCTGTAAGAAGCGGCTGCGCCGAGAGTCCAGTGTCGGTGCCACGTAAAAAGCACTACTGCTGAAGGTCTGGTGCCGGTGGTACTTTAAAGCACCCAGCACACACTTTAAAGTGGTTGGCATTAGAAAAGGCATCCAGCCGTAGAAACCAAGCCGAATCAGGCTGGAACCTGGTGCAGCCCTCCGGCTGGCCAGCTCTGATCAAATCGTCCAACCCATGCCAGCATGGAAAACAGATGTTAAAGGAGGAGGATGATGTTTATGTATATACATACATACACACACACACATACAAGCACAAACAAGAATGAAACATTTTGTTTTAAAAATTCTGACCTTGGACAGGTCTTGCAGTTCAGTTCACATCTATTAATAGTAACAGCTGCTGTTCTATATAGGAATAAAACGAAAAAGAAAAAATCAACAGAAAGAAGAAATGTTGAGAGAAAAAAAGGGGGAGGGCAGGCAGCAGGGGCGGCATAGGTCCCAGAACAGAGGGGTATTCAGCCGCGCCCCACGGTAATGACTGCAGTGTCATAGCCATGGAGAATGGCTATCGAAACTCGCAGCAGTAGCCACTCCATTTTGCAGGGCTCATTTCTCCGACGGACCGCCACAGATCCTATTTGGCGGAAGAAGGCTGTGGTTCAAGGACCAAGGACACCAGACGTCTCGACAGCTACTGGCATGAACTGATAGCGACTGGTCAAGCTCCTGTACTTATGGACCTTCCTCTCCTCCGTGTTGCGGGCTGTGACATCGGGGTTTGCGGCAGAAGCCGCGAGGTTGGTGCTGGAGAACATGTCGCAGCATGTCATGTCCCAGATTAGGGATCTGCCTCCCTCAAATGGGTGCTTACCGTCCCTGCGGTTGAGACCTGCAGACTCAAGTTAGGACAGGAAACCAGCCGTGTCGAGGCCCCTTCTGACAATGTCATTCAAGGCAGCATGTTGGGGGAATGTGCCCGCACTAAGGCTGAAGGACAAAAGATGCAGGCCGAATATATTCCTGAACCATTAATAGTAAAGTCACTACTATATCCCAATATATACAAGTACTCTGTATTTCAAATTGTATCTCAAACTGACCAACTCAAGATCACTGCGTATGTGTGTGTATATATTTTTTATCTTTTTTTATTTTTACTTATTTCAGTCATTAGACTGCGGTCATGCTGGGGCACCACCTTGAAGAATTTTAGTCGGACAAATAGACCCCAGTACTTATTATTTTTTGTATTTTATTGGTCTCTTTTGCCAAATCCCTAAGTTACGAGGACATAAATACAAGTAGTGGTGGGGGACAAACACAGACACAAAGACTAGATATATATATTTCTTTTAGGTAGGGATATTTTTAAAAATATCCAAATGACTAGCGTATCTTCTTTGTTAATAATATACGAAGCTGTAAGGGTTGTATTCTGGTTATTTTGTAGGTTTTCATCAGAGTTGAAGTTTACCACTTCTCACAAAGAATGAATAAAGTGTTTTATGTAAATTTTTAGAGGGGAAATGAGAAAGAAATTCAGTCAACATACTCGATATAAAATCTGTTTATTCATTCCGACACGTTTCGTTTATACGGAAATATCCTTCGCCATTGCATTGGAAATTTTAAATTATTCCGTATAAACTTTTCAAGGAAAAAGTT
>JAOPUL010002510.1:30645482-30655989 GCA_027564515.1 Octopus rubescens
ACCGTCTCACCTATGCCTGCATGGAAAAAGAGACGTTAAAAGGATGATGATGATGATGATGATGAATGCAGTGGCTGGGAGGTGCGTGACATATCGTCAGTTGTTGCAAATGGTGTATGTCAGCAAGTTTGCTGTGCTTTTATCTGAAGGTGTGTTAGACAGGTTTGTAATTTTTTTTTTTCTGGTGAAGACATGTGACTTAGTGGTTAGGGTATTTTATTTGGCTCATGATCATAAGTTTGTAAGCTCTGTTCCCTGTGGCATGTTGTATTCTTGAGCAAGACACCTTATTTCATGTTGCTCCAGTCCACTCAGCTGGCAAAAATGAGTTGTACCTGTAATTGAAAGAGCCAGCCTTGTCACATTCTGTCATGCTGAATCTCCCTGGGAACTACGTTAATGGTACGCATGTCTGTGGAATGCTCAGCCACTTGCACATTAGCAGGCTGTTCTGTTTTGTTGATTGGATCAACTGGAACCCCCCCGTCATCGTAACCAATGGAGTGCCAGATTATATATTTATGTTAATATAACTTTACCATTAATCCTGGTTCCCAAACCTATCTATTAAGTTTCAGTAGCAAATATTTAGTGGTAGAACTGTAGGAGCTATGCAAATGTTTTACGCTGTTCTCCATTGCCATTGATGACACTCTAAACCACAGCATGTTGAGGTTTGGATTTTATACATGGTGTTTAAGGTGACCCTTGGCTTTGGGGGGGTTTTCTTTATTTTTTTGTTTTTTTATTATATTAAAGGTTCAAATTTCAATCTGTACACCCACATATACAGTAAAAACGTTTTGCTTCTATTAAAACATACTTGTGACTGCTTTAATACTGCATTTACAAAATTGAAATTCCATTTTTTTTTTTCTTTTTTGTCTTTTCTTTTTTTTTAACCCTTTTTTGAGGAATGTGCTAACTACCCTGGCTTTGTCAGTGTAATCCGTAAAGGATCAGATAACATAAACAAAGCTGATCAACTGGATTATGAAAACTACAGACATGTATGTCACAAATGGCATTTCCGAATAACAAAAGTAAGTATAGAAACAATAAAAAAAACTTATTTTGAAAATATATTTTAGTCAGTTAATATTTCCTTATTACTATGGTTGGCATCATCATCATCATCAGCAACAACAGCATCACCACCACCATCATCATCATCATCATCATAATCATCATTACTATCATCATCACTGCCACCACCTCTACTACTATCATCATATCATTTACGCATGTTTTTTTCCATACTGGTATAGATCTGATAGGCCCTACAACAACACACAGTCTCATCTTTTGCCTCAATCCTTCAAGATCTCTCTTGTTTATGTCCATCATCTAGAGATCCCCAATTCTTTCCACAACCTATGTCAGCATTGAAGCAGAACATTAAATGACGATGACATCTTCCTCTTCTGCAGGCTGCTTCCAAATATTTCGAAGAAAAAAAAAAATGTTGAAACTCTTAAATTCCTGGGTTTAACATATATATTGATTTCAAATTTTGGCACACGGCCATCAATTTCGGGGGAGGGGATAAGTCGATTACATTGACCTCAGTGTTCAACTGGTACTTATTTTATTGACCCCAGAAGGTTTAACATATATATTGCTATCTTGTGATTTCCCTCTGTATGTTCGGTAGTGTTTTAGCTGAAACAAAGTCACCTCCCTAATTAGTGAAACTCCTCATCATTTTAATATCTACTCTGCCTGATAAACTCTGCCTGACCCATGCTTGTATGGGTCGGACAGTTTATTCAGGCAGATTTTCTATGGCCTGATGCCCTTCCTGTTGCCAATCCTCACCTGTTTCCAAGCAAGGTAATATTTTCCCATGGCCAGACATGTTTTCACAGAATATTGGAAATGAATGACACTGCTTGTATGACAGGCACATTCATTTACAACTATCATGTGATGTCAAGACAAGGAGACAAATATACACGTGCAAGCACACACACACATACACACATGACAGGTTTCTTTCAGATTCCATTTCCCAAATTCACTTGCAAGGCTTTGGTCACCCCAGGGATATTGTGGAAGACGCTTGCCCAAGGTGTCATACAGTAGGGCTGAAGCCAAAACCATATAGTTTGGAAGCAAACTTCTTAAACCACACATTTATATCAGTGATATAAATGGTCAACATACTACAAACTGCAAGAAATAAACAGAGCCAACAAACTGACATAATTACATTCAAAACACCCTTCACAGTGTCGTTCAAGAAGCCAAACGAAAGGTCTTAATTGATCTTTCACAACAATGACTTGTGAATGTCTATTTTCTAACCTTTAATAAGGAACTAGATGTAACAATTAATATAATGATAGTGGGTCCAACCCATGCCAGCATGGAATACGGACATTAAAGGATGATGATGATGAGTAGATGGAATGAAATACTTAGGAATGACTGGTGAAGCAGTTAAGATTCTCTGAGAATGTAGTACATGAAAGATATTGAAGAGAATCAGTTTTTGTTTGGTTTGTGCTGAATTTGGTAAGATGATTCCACTCTGAATCTCTTAACATTTCATTAAGAAGTTAACTATTCAATGAGAAAGAAGGGAGGTATCAGTGACAGTTGCAACCATCCAGTTACCATAACAAAATTTAAACGAGTGTCTAGTTTTTGTCTTTGATTGGAAGTTGAAGAGAATGATGGAGTCATTTCATGGACAGATGATCTTTGATACTCCAAACATACTAAGAATAAGAATAGAAAAACTTTGATACCCAAAACATACAAAGAAGAAAAAAGAAGAAGCAAACCTATTGCGTATACAGTTTGTCGATCAACATATGCACAAGTTTTAAAACAAAACAAACCTCTCAATATATAAAAACTATGATGATAATCCTCTGCAGTTGGGATTTTAAAAAATATTCAGACTTAAAATTTATTTACTTTACCTTGAAATTTAATAAATTGCCCAGCTGTAGTTTGTGTGCTAATTTCCCTAAAATACTTTACTTCACCTTTATATTGTAGAAACTTTTTCTGAAATTTGTTAACATCTCAAATATCTCTCTTCTTGTATGTCATATATTTTGCCTTACAAAATTATCCTTTCTTTTCAGGCGATGGTGGCTTGCTTAGAATCAAGAAACTACATTCAAATCAGGAATTCTCTTATAATTCTCACAAAGGTTTTGTATTGCTACACTTGTAAATATTTAGTTTTGCTCATATCTAGTTTATGCAGGATTATTATTATTATTATGATGAAAATGTTTCCTAGAATCCTGCTGTATTTACATATCCACCAGGTGCCAACCACCCAGAGACCTGAGCTGGATAATAGATATGATGTTCTTAATACATTAGATGAATATATGAGGTCAAGAAGCACTAGGATGGGCTAAACTTTTAAAAAAGCACATGTACACACAAGTGCTCAATAAAAATGCTATGAAACTATGAAATTTAAGGTGAATGTGCATTTTGTAAAATGTGCCCCTTAGGGTTATTTTCTGTATTTCCGTTGTTGTTATACCTAGTTCATGTGCGGTAATTATTTGAAGTGAAAATTAATTTTGTTTTATGTTTATTTTTTAGTTATGTTTTGTAGGAGCACTTATTTTACAACTTTACCCTTTAGCATTCAAATTACTGTTAAATATAATGCTTATGTATTCACATCATTTTAAATTAATCATGCATTATTTCATAGCTTTGAGATTTCAATGATGGGATTGTTTATTTTTAAAATGACACTGTAAGGGTAGGTGTGAAAGGCCAGATCTGACTAGTTTGAAAATAAAAACAGGTAGAATATTTTGGCTGGATATAGTTGGTTTAAAGGTTAAAGGGTTAATGTGCTTTCTAGAAGGAAACACTGTCAGGAAATGGTACCAGTGTTTTTAGTGAAATAGATTGCTGTGAATAAATGTTCCTTGACTTAAACATACGCAATGTAAACTGTTTTGTACTTCAATTAAATTAAATTTCTTCATTTTAACAAATGATTAAACGTAGGTATATTTTAATCAGTTGCTTCTATTCCCTTATCTATGTTTGCCTGATTTTTGTTCTATTGAATCAAGAAAGTTTGTCTTCAGTTTCTTTTAAGTTGTACAATAAACCTGAATTAAATCCTATCTTTTCCTTCTGCTAATTTTTTCTCTCTGAAAAAACAAAGCAAAAAAGTGTATACTTGTGGTTTTTAAATACCAATAAATGTTTATCATGAAATGTTTCTAGATTCTTCCATATTATCCAAGAGTAATGCAGTTTGGTCAAGCATTAGAACGAAGAGTGAACAGAATTCGACAAGAAGAAAAAGAGAAACGTCCGGACATTTATGCTCTTGCTATGGGGTGAGATTATTTTTTTAAATTTCACTAAAATAAATCACTTCACCATTTTCTTGCCAACCTTCTCTGTACTGTACTATCCATCTGAAAATGCCTTCCATCATTTATTTATGTTTAAATCAAAACATTGATTTAGATCTTGTTATTACATTAGTGATAACCCACAACTTCATTAGAGAAACACTTGCTGTACACCCTTCAACAGATTCTTCAAGCCAAGCCAACTGGCAGGAGACCTAGGGATAGATCAAGAACAAGATGATTGGATAATAATCCATAATCTGTTGGTCACAGCTGGGGATCCAGAGTGAAAGTGTAATGACAGTGCTTCTGATAGGACCGGACCTGATGAAGGAGGTGCCTATGAGGACTCTTCTTTCACTACCGCCCAGGAATAGTATGTGGCAAAAATGGATGGAGGGAATTTTGTGTTCTCCAAATTTTTTATAATTTTTCCAAAACCTCTTCTTTTTCTTTTTAAATCTTATTTCTATAATTTTCTACTCTTAAAAAAAAAAAAAAAAATTATATGCTTCAGGTCTAGTAATAGTGACTCTGAATTTGAATGAGTTTCAAATGCAGTAAAAAAAAAAAATGATGTAGACTTTGATGGGGGCTGTTTCAATTTCTGAGTGCATAAACAATGTGAGGGACAGCAACTGTGAAAGCAATGATTTCCAAAAAGAGAATAGAGGGAAATCTTTTCCATGAATTTCTCTTCCAAAAAGTTCCCAATCAGTTATCCTCACAATTCAAATCCAATGACTGTTTACCTTTGCTTGTTTTCAATTCCATATAATCATGGAGATTAATCACTGCACATAATGTAAAAAGGTGAAGAAACTGGATGAAATTAGACAATTTTTGCCATAAATATAATAATGGGTTTTATATATAATATTGGCTGTGGAGGCGCATGGCTTAATGGTTAGGGTGTTGGACTCATGATCATAAGATTGTGGTTTTGATTCCTGGACTGAGTGATGCGTTGTGTTTTTGAGCAAAACACTTCATTTCATGTTGCTCCAGTCCACTTGGCTGGTAAAAATGTGTAGTCCTGCGATGGACCGACGTCCCATCCAGGGAGGATTATATACCCCAGAAAAACCAGGAAACTGGCCCTCTGCTCCTTACGGAGTCATGTAGACTAACCATACATATATATGTATGCTAACAACTCATTTCATATAAGTGATAATTAAATAATTTTATGTTTCAGATTTTTACCTGTAATTACTGTAATTTTTACCTGTAATTAGTTTTTAAATGATGTCATTCTTTTGGCTAAACTTATTTGAATTGGGAAATGTTTTTTGATTAAAGTATATTTTTCTATTTTGTTTACTAACAAATAGAAATTGGTTCAATTACATTTGCTACCATTTATCAAAACCATTTGCAATATGGACTTTTTTATTTTCATAGTTAATTATTTCTCTAGTATTGCTATGTATGATGGTTGAGGTGTATAATATCTATAATTGGCTCTCTCTTCCTCTTCTAACCAATGTTTATATGAAGTCTCCACATACTGGTCTCCTATCCTTGTTTTTATTATTCTCTCATCTATTGCTCACTCCTCTCCTATCAATGTTCCACCCTACTGTTATTCTCTCTCTCTCTCTCTCTCTCTCTCTCTCTCTCTCTCTCTCTCTCTCTTTCTCTCTCTCTCTCTCTCTCTCTCATTACAACACCTGTTTATTCCACTGGATCTCTTTCTATTTCTCTCCTTCTTACAATCACTTTTCTTTATTGCTATCTTCTCTCTGCCCCTCACCCCATTACTCCCTCCCTTATCACTCATTGACATTCATCACTCCCACTCTATTACTATCACCATCTTCATTTCATTCTGTCATTCCTACATTACCCCCTCATCTATCACTTGTTGACATCCATCACTCTCACTTCTCTCGCAGTTCCAATACTCCCTCTTTTGTAGCTCTGTCTTCTATCACTTTCTCTTTTCTTCTTCCATCATGCCACTCATGCTGTTTTTATTCAATCTCCTTACTATTAATCATACTCTTTTCAATCACTGTTTTGTTCTGATTTTTCTTCACTCTCTCTTCTATCTACCAGTATAAGACAGTCCTTGTGCGCTGATGAATAGAGACAGCACTAGGGAGTGCTCTTTTGTCTTGCCAAGGACAAGACAACCTCTCTAGCTCAGGTGCCAAAATAAATATGCACTCTGCAAAAGAGTTGGAGATAGGAAGGGCATCTAGCAATAGTAACCATGTCAAAAATGCAATGTATGAGAGAGAAATGGATCTTGATCCATGTAGAAAAGCAGTAACTTCAAATAAGAACTGACTTCATCTGTGATGACTCTTCTGTCTTATGTTAGCATGGAAAGTAGGCATAAAAGGATGGCAATAGAATTCATTTTTTATTTTGTTTGTTTTCTAGCTACTCTGGTCAGCTGAAGAATAAAAAATCGATGTGGGTTCCTGAACTTGAATTTCATATCAAAACCAAAGAAGCTGTAAGTAATATATTTCAATTGTTAATTTCTGTTGATCAAAAGTATATATACTTCTATTACAAATATTGTTTTTGAGAAAAGAGAGTGGGTAATGTGTGAGCATTTATATAGTAGCTAGTTATAAGGTTGTTATGAATTTGATGTTATGAATTTGATGTTGTGGAGAGAACCTGTGGAAGAGGTAGACCCAGGAAGATGTGGGATGAGATGGTGAAATATGATCTTTGGTTGTTGAGTCTCATGGAGGCGATGACAAGTGACCGAGACTTCTGGTAATTTGCTGTGCTTGAAAAGACATGTCAAGCTAAGTGAAATTGTGGTTGTGGCCAGTGCCGGTGACACAAAAAAGGCACCCATGCCGGTGGCACATAAAAGACACCCAGTACACTCTAGAGTGGTTGGCATTAGGAAGGGCATCCAACCATAAAAACCAAGCCAAAATAGACTGGAGCCTGGTGCAGTTCTCCAGCTTACCAGCTCCAGTCAACCTGTCTAACCCATACCAGCATGGAAAACGGACATTACATGATGATGATGTTACTGCTTAATCCTTTTGATACCAACCTGCCCATGGTTGCATGATACAAACTTCCTGTTTTAAAGGGGTCCAAATTAAATCCTTGCATCAAAATTACATGTTAATTTATGTTCTAAACACCAGCTTAATAATGATGGCAAAGTTATTATATTAAATTTTTCATTATTTTCAAAATTAATTGAAACACAGGCAGTGTATTTCTTCAGAAATATGGTAAAAAAAAAGGTTAATGTACAGTTAGCATACAGGTAGGATCTGAGCTATAACTATAATGGGTGGATTTAAATAAAGGGTTTAATTCATTGATATAAAAATACAGTGGAACTGATCACTTCGGTATATTTGAGATAAATTGACATATGCACACACAACTTTTAAATATTAATATATTCAACCTTAAGTAAGGTGAGGTTAGATGACTCAGCTACAATCTATGAGAAGAATTTATCCAAATTAATATCCTCTCTTGGTGTAAAATACTCTGACTGACTCCTAATTACAAATGACAGATAGTAACAGCTCCATCTCTGTCTGAGGGTTTTCTTCATTGTGTACTGGCAATGTTTTAAAGTTTTGATATCATTTTCAGATAAGAACAACATGGGTGGGTAAATGTTTCCACTATAAATTCAATAAATGAATATTATTAAACTGGAAATACCAGAATTAGATTCTTGTTTCTGAGTTCAAATCCCACCAAGGCTTACTTGGGTGATGGACTTAATCCACCTGGTGTAACTGCTGCAAATATGTAGGCCAGGTCCTCCTACCAGTCTTGGCAGCCCAGTAAAGTGTCATGGTTACTACCTTCCTTCCTGACTAAATGATAAATCATCATCATTTAATGTCTGTTTTCCATGCTGGCATGGATTGGATGGTTTGACAGGAGCCAGTGAACCAGATGACTGAGCCAAGCTACAATGTCTGCTTTGGCATGGTTTCTATGGCTTGATGCCCTTCCTAACACCAACCACTTCACAGAGTATTGGGTGCTTTTTATGTGGCACCAGCACTAGGAAGGTTGCCAGGTAACTCGCAAGACAAGACTCTTCAAATGAGGAATGTGTAGTGATGAGAGGTTAAAGTATGATGGAGGGACAGGAGCAGATGTCTTGTTGTAGGGAAGGTGGTGATACAGAGGATTGGACTTGTTGAGTGAGTAGGTAAATTGTTAGTTCATGAGAGTGTAATGGAAAGTGGCAGGGGGGATAGAGAGGTATGGGGGGTAGGTGAACATGGGTGGAGGTATGGTCAATCATGATATATAATTGATGAGAAGTTTACTACTTGATTGTGTTTTATTCATGGGTACGTACATATGTTTTGTTTCCATTATTTGTCTCCGTGGTTAATAAGCAGGTACCATTGTTACTCAACAGTTGATTGATAGGCATTAAGAACAACCAACTGTAAAAAGTTTGTTCTTCTAATTATATGTAATACTGTGAAATAATAATGATAATAATAACAACAATTAATAATGACAGTAAATATGTATAATTAATTTACTTTGGAATAAATTTTAGCCAAAGAATCAAACGAAAAGTACTTCACATTCATCCAAACATGACATCTCCAGAAAATCAATGGAAAGTAAGTATAATTTCAAGTGTTATAACTCACCTGTTTAATTCCCATATCAATCAATCAATCACTTTTAAATGTTGATGCTCATTGATCTGCCATTGTAGAATCTTTTATGTCCTAGGTGCCATCATTGGAATCATTCAACTGTAGAGATTTTATTTTTAACTTCGTCTTGTACATCAGCACCTGGGTTCAAGAAGGTATTTTTGTTTCGGCAAAATATGAAATAAATGGAAAGGTTAAGGTGTTCTACCTGGTGATACTGAATTGCTATAGCCGTTGGGTTGTGCTTCAAATACCATCTTGGCCCTCCCACCCTTTACCCAGCAGAACATTCAGGATGTAACAGCTGGTGGGAGAGAAAGCTGCACCAGTCCAAGGCTGATCCTCATTTACAGCTGAGTAGACTGGTGCAACGTAGAATGAAGTGCCTTGCTCAAGGACACAACATGCTGCCAGCTCAGGAATTGAACCCACGACATTATGATAGTGAACCCAACACCTGAACCACTAGGTCACATGTAAATATTAATAACATACATTCTCTGTCTGTTTGTTTTTCTTGCTCTCTCCCTCTCTCTGTCACACACACACACACACACACACACACACACACAACGCATAATATCGTTGGTTTATATTTGTAGATAAGACCCGCGATGGAAAAGAAATCAAAGAGATTAAGAAGGAGAAAAATGACAAGAAAGCTGATAAGATTGAGCCTGTTGTTGAAGGAAGATCTAAACCAACTCTCGCTGCTGACCTCAAGAAAAATGATTTTGATAAAAAGCCTAGTGTCAGGTAACTAATTGCTTGTTTTAACAATATTGATGGTTAGGTTTTTTTTATCTAAATCATTAGGAAGTGATTTTTATTGGAGAAATCTACTTACTGGAACCTAACATGATGTTAGAGCTCTATCTTGAATTTTAAACAGTCTGTGTACTTTATTTTTAAATAAAGTACACAGACTGTTTATTATAATTATTATTATATATTATAATTATATTTTAATAATTATAATAATTATTATAATTATTATTATAATAATTATTATATAATAATTTATATAATAAATAATTATATAAATTATTTATTTATATAATTTTGAGAATGTAGATCCATGCAAAGTAGTTGTTTAACCACAGGTCAGCCCTATTGTCCAGTGTGTTCTGGTAGGGTGTGATTTGTGAGAGATTTGGATGCTGTTTCTAGCAAGTAGAGCTACCATGTAGAACAGTCGTGATCAAACTGTGGCACGCAGGACTTTCTGAATGGCATGTCAACAAAAAATTACCTTGAATTTCTTTAGTAGTGCAGCCTGGCTGGTGATGAGCTATGTCTCATATGGCACGCTTCTTAGAAAAGGTAGCCCCTCCATATCTGATATAGAAGCTTCTTCACTGATTTGTATATCCAAAGTTGTTCTTCATGGCATCATGATCTTGAACATTTTATGAAGAAATGTAAATTTAAATACATAACAGGCGCGGCGTGGCTGTGTGGTAAGAAGCTTGCTTCCCAACCACATGGTTCTGGGTTCAATCCCACTGCGTGGCA
>JAOPUL010002510.1:30993834-31004344 GCA_027564515.1 Octopus rubescens
CTGAGCTCAGTACATATCGCAACTGTCCGATGAACGGTTTTGTGATGATATTTTTACAGCTTTAATAAAGTATATATATATATATATATCATCATCATCCTTTAACGTCCGTTTTTCCATGCATATAAACACATACACAAGTAAGCACGTAAATGCAAAACAAGGTGGTAGAAAAATATAATTCGAATATCGAGTTTATTAAGCCAAAAAAATCTTCACACACTGTTACTCAATACATCTACCATTACAATTTTAATTCAGTATTGATCACAACTGTCTGATGGAAACGTGAAACTTTGAGTAACAGTTTGTGAAGATTTTGCAGCTTTAATAAAAGAGTATATATAAATAAATAAAGTTTTGTAGCTTTAAATCCTTTCACCTTAATCAGTTTCTGATTAGAAAAAATATTTTCTTTTACTTGCTTCAGTCATAGGCGTGTGGCCATGTTGGGGATTTTTAGTCGATCAAATTGACCCCTGTACTTATTCTGTCTTTTTATTTTTCTGCCAAATCACTAAGTTATGAGGGTGTATGTAAACAAACCTACACTATTTGTGAAACAGTGGGAGACAAACATATATATATACATACATACATACATACATACATACAGGCACGTGGCTGTGTGGTTAGAGAATTGGATTTGCAATTGTGACGTTGTGAGTTTGATTCCCAGGTGATGCGTTATGTCCTTGAGCAAGACATTTTATTTCATGTTGCTTCTTCTACCTGGAGTTGTGAGTGATAGATAATATTAGGAAACAATGTTTTCCATTAGTCTTTCAATTGCTATGTCTGATTTGACGAAAGTCAATCGTCTGCCGATATACATACAAGCATACATCTCAATTAGTGAATGACAAAAGACCATTTGCTAATGAAAATGATTATGTAACTCCTGTTCTTTCGTCATTCAATAATTGATATTATACTCTGTACTGACCGAACACTTTACTCTAAAGCATATGTATATTGAGTTCTAACAACTGGTTATTAGTATTGCTGTGCCTAAGCAAAATCCTAATATATGTATATATAACACACACACACACACACACACACACATGTGTGTGACTGGCTTCCACACAATTTCTATCTAGCAATCCATTTTTAAGGCATTGGTTGGCTCAGACCCATTGTAGGAGATACTTGCCCAAGTTGCCATGCTCTGGGACTGAACCTGAAACAACTTGGTTGTGAAGCAAACTTCTTAACCACACAGCAATATCTGCCCCGGTTATTTTTATTTTTATTTATTTTTTTTTGTGTGTGTTTCTAAGATTCCAAATCTCTGATATTCAGAACATAAGAATGAAAACTTTAAAAAAAACTTTTTTTTATTTAAAAAAAAAAGAAAAGAAAAGAAGGGAGAGGTTAAAGAATCCATTCTAAAACCAAAAATTGTCTAAATCCAAGAAGAGATTATTAAGTTACTCTTATTCCTTCCCAAAAGGTGTTGCCTTGTGCCTAAGAAATTAGGATTATTGGCAAAAATAAAAGACTGGTCTAATTTTTTTTCCAGTCTTTTAAAATTGTTTTCTTATAGTTTTGTGAGAAAAATGGAGAGCAAGTATCCATGACTCCCCCTCTATTGTTTTTCAGGGCCTACTAGAATGCCCTGAATGCAATAAGGGTGGACTCTGCTGAATGTACCCAATGATTAGATGGTGGTAGGTGTAAGGGTGACAAATTAAATCTAACACCCATGACCAGAGGTGGGGTTCATATAACTAGCTTCTACAGCTTCCATTTACTCAATTTCACTTTCGCATCAATCAAAGACCCTCTACACAGTCATCTGACCTGCTGCAAATCACAGTCAAATCTCTCTTAAATCACATTTACTATCTGCAATGCAAAAAGAGATATATTAATGTAATTCTATTATCCGCCCCCCTCCAAAAGATGGTATAGTCACTGATAGAAAGTCTTTGATCATAAATTTTGCTCAGTCAGGTTTAACTTCAAACTAACAACAATCCAATTCCACTCACAAGGTTTACTTATATAGAAGACATTTGTTCAAGGTGCCACACAAGAGGACTGAATCCAAAACCATTTGATTATATAACAAGCTTATGAATCACATGGTCCATCTCTGCACTTTTAGACATGCTTAATGAACTTTCCTTTTATTTGGCATATATTTATGACACTGGTTGGAGGCTATAAATTGTAGAGGTAACATTAATCAAATCAATCATTATTTGATCAATCAATCACTAACTGAAACTGCATATTTTATCAACCAGGTAGAAATGAAAGACAAAGTTGACACCAGGAAGCTTGGAACCAAGCTGTAATTAAATATCACAAGACACTTCGTCCCACTACTCTATCAATTCCATTATTCACCATTCTTGCTTTTAATAGGTGCATTGACAGCATTAATGAAAAAAGTTTCACTTAATAAACATTTATGAAGAATTCTGATAATTCATGAACTTTAGTTATAAGTCACTGCACTTGTCATCATCATTGTCGTCATCATTTTATGTCCATTTTCCATGCTGGCATGGGTTGGACAGCTTGTGACAGTCTCTTGTTTGGAGTTTCTACCTTCCTAGATGCGTCGACATCACATTTCACTTATACATGTCATTTGGTAAGGTTACTATGGCTGGATGCCCTTCCTAACACCAATCACTTTACAGTGTACTGGATGCATTTTATTGTAGCACTAACACTAGAGGGGTTGTCTTGCCTCAACAAAATTAAAGAGTTCACTCACCTTACATTATTTCAGTTCATTCACCAACCATTTTACAGAGTGCATTAATTAGTGACACCAGCATAGAGAGGTTGATATGTCTCCTACTTGACTAAAGGTACCGCCCTACTCCAAGTTATCTATTTACTGTATACAATAGAGGGAGTATGAGCATAAATATGAATGCGATAAGTTTGACAGTTATTATTAGGATCGGTGAGGAGGGAGTAATAGAAGAGAGGCAGTGATAGGTAGCTTCATGCTGGGAGACAGGCTGATGAAAGAAAGAGTAAAATGTGTGTGTGGAGGAAGGAATGATGGAAATTAACAATGAGTGACCGAGTGGGGGGAAGGAGTAATGTGAGACAGATTGACTGGTGAAAGGATAACAATAAAGATGGGTAATGGTAAGAGAGTGTGGTAGGGTGGGAGAACAATGACTAACGATCTCTCTTTACACAGGCACCATGGGAGAAGGAGAAAAATAACAGAAATAGCAAAAACAAAAAACAAATAAAAATATATTATACATCCTAACCTCTTTCACCACAACCATTTATGTGTGTGCATGCATGTGTGTATGTAAAATCTCTTGCCTTTCAGATGAAGAAATAAACTTAATATGTCAGAACTATCTTCTCTCCCCCCCACACACACACACACACACTCCCACCATCATACAAACTTATCTTACTTGATGGTGGTCATAGACTCCATTTTGTATGTATATGTGTGTAGATTTTTTTTTTTTAAACTTCCTAGGTCTGGAGGAAAGGACAATACTCATGGTCTTTGATGATCTTTGCAAGCCCTCCTAGACTGCTGAGATTGAAGAACCTTTCTAAGTCAGCATCTGTGGGAATGATATGAGCATAAAAGAAATTCCAGAGTGCTGACATCCTGGGGGGAAAAAGACTGAGCGTAGTGGTTAGTATAGGGCCTGGAGTGAAAAGAGAATGTGTGATATATTTATGCCTCTCCATTAATAATATAAAGTGGAATTGCTCCAGCTGGAATCAGAACAAGACTGATTACTTTATATATCTATCGCCATATGCCTCTGTTAGAAATATTAATATTTATAATCGTTTCAGATTTTGGCATAAGGCCAGCAGTTTTAGTGGGAGAGTTAAGTTGGTTACATTGACACATACATACATACATACACGCTGGCCCAGAAAGATGAAAAGCAAAGTTGACCTTGGCAGGAATTTGAAATCAGAACATAAAGAACGGAAACAAACACCATTAAGCATTTTGTCCAACATGCTAATGATTCTGCCAGCTCACTGCCCTAATGATGATAATAATAATAATAATGGTTTTAAATTTTGGCACAAGGCCAGTAGGTTTGGGGGTGGGGCTAAGTCGATTAAATCAACCCCAGTGTTCAACTGGTACTTATTTTATTGATCCCCTCCCCCAAAAAACGGTGAAAGGCAAAGTTGACTCTGGTGGAATTAATAATAATTATGATAAAATAAGGGCAGTTGATTTGCAGAATCATTAAGAGTGTTGGAAAAATTGTTTTGTGGTATTTATTCTAGCTCTTTCCATTCTGATTTCAAATCCCTCCTTTTGAGGTGGATAAAGTACCAGTCAAGTAAAATAAAGTACCAGTCAAGTACTGGGGTTGATGGTATTGACTAACTCTTTCTCTAAAAATTACTGGCCTTGCACCTAAATCAAAAACAATTATTATTATTATTGTACCAGTCAAGTACTGAAGTCGATATCATCAACTACCCCACTCCAAAAAGAATTTCAGGTCTTGTGCTTATATCAGAAACTACTACTATTACCATTATATTATTATTGTGGTTGATGGCAGAATTGTTAGCAAACTATCACAATCCAGTGCCCTATGTCCCTTTAGATTCTGAGTTCAAACCCCACCGTAGTTCACTTTTTCTTTTCATCCCTCCAAAGATCAGTATAATAACCAATTATCATGTACTGTGGTTGATTGATTAAATCGGTCACATTCTTTTCCCCAAATTAATGGTTGTGTGCCTTAATAATAATAATAATAATGTTTAATTAAGGTGGTGAATTGGCAGAATTGTTAGTTTTGAGTATAATACCTTGTGGTATTTAGTTACAGGTCTTTTCATTCTGAGTTCAAATTTCACCAAGGTCACCATTGCCTGTCATCCTTGTGGAGTTGATAAACTAATGTACCAGTCACGTAGTGGGGTTGATATAACTGACTGTTGCCTCCTCATCAAAATTGCTGGCCTTTTACCTATGTTGGAAATTATCCCATTTCCAATTATAATAATAATGATTTCTTTTATTTGTCACAGAGATATCAGGTGAGGGGTGGGGGGGCATCACAAGAACAGTTTACAATTTGTATGTGGTGTGGGGGGGGGGTACATAAAAAAATGAGTGGAAAAAAGGGAGAAATGGAGAAATAGGATAACAGTATACAAAATATGTGAGCACATCTATGAAGCATTCCTCCTCATACAATAGAACCTTCAACTAAGGCCAAACAAGGAACTCCACAGCTCCAAGATCACCTTGACCATTGATACAGGAGAACCTATGGCTAGAGCCAATCAAGGAACCCCACATATTCAGGATCACACTGACCACCAATGACACAAGTCCTTTCCCAACTGTTGTTCTCCAATCTACAGGTGCATGCATAGAGTAAGTCTGGTTTTCAATTTAGGCACAAGGCCAGCAATTTTGAGGGTAGTGGGTGTAGTCAATACCATCGAAATGCAAAGAGCCAGAACAAATACCACAAAGCATTTTTTCTAACATTCTTAACAATTCTGCAAATCAACTGCCCTTATTTTGTTATTGGTACTATATTTTATCAACCCCACAAGGATGAAAGGTAAAGTTCATCTCCATGGGATTTGAACTCAGAATGGAAAGATCTTATAACTCATCTAACAATCACGAAGCTTGTCATATCTGAAATCTATCTCTGTCCTCAAATTAACACTTACTTCACATAACTGAATATTCTACTTTATTTTACTTAAACAAGTTCCCTTTCTATTGTCTTAACTCTTCTACAATGTTCTCTCTATATGCATTGCTATAAAATTTCACCAAATTTCTGTAATACAACCAAATAAGTCTATGCCACTGTACTGCCAAAATGGTATTTACATTTTCAGTATTTATACACTGATTGATGTTTATGCATATGTAGACACAACACATGCACATTACCAAACACACACATGTTCAATTATGGTTTTTTAGTCAGAACAAGAACTCAATTACATGAATATAGTAAAGGTGTATAATATAGCTTAATGACAGTCATACTTCAAGGTGATCTCCTATACTCTGTACATACACACACAGACATTCATATATATATATATGTACATATATACACATACATTCATATATATATATATACATATATACACATACATGTATCTATAAGGGTGTGTGGGTGAGTATATGTGTGTGTGTATATATATATATATATATGTATCATGCCAATAAAGTATCTTTGTAAATATTGATGACATGAGCAAAGGCTTATACAAGGAGTAATGCATAAAAACATACAAATATACACACAAACACACACACACATATATATATATATGAGTGTGTGTACAAGCATAACCTATGTGTAAGTATATGTAATTACAAGTAAATGAATAATTGTATGATAGAAGTGTCTATTGATGCATGTGCCAGCATATACACACTGGATTCTTTGACCAAATATACAGGAGCTGATTTCATTGTATAATATATTGTTACCTGAATAGTGTATTAACTGTTGTAATATAATATGAGAAAAGTGCTCTTGTAAAACCATTTTCTTCATATTCCCTCCACACATCTTATATTATGTTACTTCTCTCAAGAAAGATATATTTTCTCTCACAACACCCTCTTCTTTCTTTCAAACACACACATACACATTCTCGTGCTACTGTTTCCCAATGTGATATTGGAGAGATACATGTAGTTAGTCATGCAGAGTGTGATCAGAGACTATGGCTATTTCAGAGAAAGGGTCAGCAAAACTGGTGTGAACAAAATTAAATGCAATAAAGTACTTAGTTTCAATCCCCAAACTTACAGTGATCAACTTTACTTTTATATTCCTCCAGGGTGGATAGATTATGTATAAGTAATGATGTACCAGGAGTCAATTCAGACAACATCCCTTGTTTTATTGAATATTTAATCTTTTGCTTAAATAAGAATTTAATCTTATATTCTCGGGTTTTAGAGACACTAGAAATAGTAACCTCTCTGACTAGGTCCTTAACCCTTTTGATATCAACCTGCCTGAAACTGCACCTGGTTTTATGATACAAACTCTGTTTTAAAGTAATCTAAATTAAAATCTTCCATCAAAGTTTCATGTTAAATTTAAGTGCTAAAACCCAGCTTAATAATCCTTTCTATACTGGGCACGAAAGTCCAAAATTGTGGGGGAGGGGAGTAGTCGATTTTATCGACTCCAGTTCGTAACTGGTACTCACTTTATCGAAACCGGAAGGATGAAAGGCAAAGTCGACCCCAGCGGCATTCGAACTCAGAACGTAAAGTCGGAAGAATTGCCACTAAGCATTTTTCCCGGCGTACTAACGATTCTGCCAGCTCGCTGCCTTAACTCAGCTTAATAATGACAAAGTTACTTTACTAAATTCTTCTTTATTTTCAAAATTAAATGAAACAAATGTAGAGTATATCAACAGAAATATGGTAACAAAATGGTTTAATTTGTAGGGCATCTATATCTGATTTGAAATTCTACCAAAAGAAAAGTTCACTTTTCTTTTAAACACACCACTTTCTATGTGAAGATGGATAACCCATAAAAGGTTTTCCCTTAAACCCTAATATTTCTATCTAATGAAAAAACAAAATGTCCTCTATAACTCTTCCATGTTTAGTTTTCTCATATGTCTGTGTGATTTATTCAAAATTTTATATTTTACAAATGTGCTAGAAATTATGAAGCACTGACATATGCATATCGTCATTTTAATGTCCACTTTTCCATGCTTGGAATTTATTGAGGTAGATTTTCTATGGGGCTGGTTACCAACCCTCATATGTTTTGTAGTAAGGTAATATTTTCCCCATGACCAGACAAGCTTTCATGGAAGATTGAAAATGAATGACACCACTTGCATGACAGTGACACTCATTTACAACTATTATGCAATGTCAAGGCAAAGAGACAATAATAAACACACAAGTACACACACACACACATAATATATATCTATATATATATATATATACACACATATACATACACACACATGCACCTGACAGGTTTCTTTTAGTTTCCATCTACCAAATCTATTCACAAGGTTCTTGTTGACCTGGGGTTATAGTAGAAGACACTTACCCAAAGTGCCATGCAGTGAGATTGAACCCGAGACAATATGCTTGGGAAGCAAACTGTTTACCATACATATCATCATGAGTTGGACAGTTCGACAGAAACCAGTGGGCTGGAGGACCTCATCTTACTCCAATGTCTCAGTTTTGGCATGGTTTCTATGGCTGGATGCCCATCTTAACAATAACCACTTTACGGAATGTACCTAGGTGAGCTTTTCTGTGGTACTGGTACCACAGAGGTTGCCTTGCCATTAGCAAGAGTAAAGAACCTTTTCAAGACCTGCCTTGTCACTACTCAATTTGGTTTATGGCATAATATACATGCAACACAACAGAATGGCCTTCCAATAATAACAGTTTTTCTCCTAGCTCTTGGATTATTTTCTGTCTTATATTTGATAACAGGAAACTTTTTCCAAAATATATTAGAAGCATTAAACAAGCTAAGGTGATACAATAGCTTGTCTTTGTCTCCATTTCTTGGCATCACTTTACATATTTTGCTTAACTTCTCACCTGCATTGCTAAAGTATTTTTTCAAACAGTTATACCATTTACACACATGCACTGTTTCAAGCAAATTACAATACTCCTATATAAATACATACACACACACACATATAAGAGATGTGGCTATGTGGCCAAGAAGCTTGCTTCCCAACTACAGTCACATTGTACAGTCACATTGCATGGCATTTTAGGCAAGTGTCTTCTACTATAACCCTGGGCCAACCAGAGCCTTGTACGTTGACAGAAACTGAAGCCAGTGCGTGTGCATACTCTTGCCATCATATCATGTGATGGTTGTAAATGAACATCACCATCATACAAGCAATATTGTTCATTTCCAGTTTTCTGTGAAAGCATGTCTGGCCATAGGAAAATATCAACTTGCTTGGCAGGAGGTGAGGGTTGACGATAGGAAGGGTAACTGGCCATAGAAAATCTGCCTCAACAAATTCCTTCAGACCCAAGCAAGCTTGGAAAAGTGGACACTAAATGATGATGTGTTGAAAATCTAGAAGACTTATATGGATAAGAAACCTCTATGCTGTGATTTATGGAAAAGACTCTCCACATATAAATAAGAATTTATACATTTGTAAAGATTAATTAATAAATGTTCTTAAATTTGACAATTAACAAGTCAAATACATTGAGACAATGACTCAATATTGAAATATGTATTAATTATTATTAATTAATGGATGACTGATACTTCAGCATTTTAAAATTAATTGTTCCAAATTTATCACCATATGGCTTTCTTACCTTTATTAAATTATACATAATTAACAATACTAAGATGGGATGGTTGTGCCTCAGTGTGATTACCTGGCCTGTGAGAAACAGCTAAATTTCCCTCAATTTACATTTTACTACCTTTAAGAGAAACAAATATATGGTGGGTCAGAAAAACGTCCCATATTTTACACAGCTATTGGGGTGGTGCTAGTGAAGTTATGCAGGTGGTAATAGTGTCTTCGTTAGCTAATGCTTTACCATTTTCTTTCAGTTACCGTCATGGTTTGAATTGGTGCACATTGTATGTTTGCTGTTGAAACGTTTGTCAATCTGTAAAATGTGGGAGGTTTTTACAACACACCCTGCATATCCAAGATACATTATGCTTTCAACAAAAACTGGATAAAAGTTGATCACAGCTTGTATTTATTTGGATAATAGATCTTTATAATCAGATATGAGCCAGAGTTAAACTACAAAAACAGCAACTCTCTGGCTTGTGCATTCTGAGTTCAAATTCTGCTAAGGTCAACTTTGTCTTTCATCTCTTTGAGGTCAATAAAATAAAGTACCGGTCAGGTACTGAGGTTGATATAATTGTCTATTCCCCTTCTATCACAATTTCAGGCCTTGTACCATGGTTAGAAACAAGGGTAACGAGTTGGCATAATCAAAAATGCTTAGTGGCATTTCTTCTGGCTCTTTACATTCTTGAGTTCAAATTTTGCCTAGGTCTATATTATCTTTCATCCTTCAGGGTTGATACAATGGTTGTACCAGATGAACATTGAGATCGATGTAATTGACTTTGCCTCTCCCATTAAAATTCCTGGCCTTGTACCAAAATTAGAAAAAAATTATTATTATTTAACTTTATTTGACCAGGGTTGTTTTAATCTCCCCACATTTCTGGCCTTCTGCTTATGTTACAAATAATTATTATTTACAAAAAAATAAAAAATCATCATAATTATTACTGTGATTATTATTATTGTTATATAACCCACCCCCTCACTCTGTCATTGCCCTTATTATTATTATTATTATTGTTAAGGTGGCGAGCTGGCAGAATCGTTAGCACGCTGGGCAAAATGCTTAGCGGCATTTAGTCCGTCTCTATGTTCCGAGTTCAAATTCCGCCGGGGTCGACTTTGCCTTTCATCCTTCCGGGGTCGATAAAATAAGTACCAGTTTAAA
>JAOPUL010002510.1:31065033-31076602 GCA_027564515.1 Octopus rubescens
TGCCACGCAGTGGGATTGAACCCAGAACCATGTGGTTGGGAAGCAAGCTTCTTACCACACAGCCACGCCGCGCCTAACACCAAGATTGCCCTTCCTAACACCAAGATTGTATATATATATATATATACGCACACACACACACAAACACAAGTAAAGCACATAATTGCCAAACAAGGTGGAAAAAGTAGTACTATATATATATATCTTTGCAACTCCCAGATTTGTTTAGTTCCAGGTAAGCCATGATAGAGCAAATCCATGACTTAAAGTATTACAGCTGCAACCACTCTATTTTATTT
This sequence comes from Octopus rubescens, assembly GCA_027564515.1. Classification (NCBI taxonomy): domain Eukaryota; kingdom Metazoa; phylum Mollusca; class Cephalopoda; order Octopoda; family Octopodidae; genus Octopus; species Octopus rubescens. The sequence goes on from JAOPUL010002510.1 coordinate 31,065,333, forward strand.
TTATTTTTATCCAGACAGGATATCTTGCAACAACAATGTTTAATGACAGTATGGTATGATTTGAGGGAGATTTGGCAAGTACTTTTTAGCGAATCGAGGGACTCAGTAGAAACTCCTTCATTATTATGTTGTCTTATTATTGTACATGATTCCCTAAATTGTTTCTTACTGGAAATTATTCTCAGCACTATTATCGCCTAAAATAATAATGATAAAGACTAAAGGATATTGAAATTGAGACTTGCATTGTTGGCCTGCAGAAAAGGGCAATCCTGTATGCTGCAAGAATCCTAAGAAAAATTCTTGAGATTTGAGGAATTTTGTCACCTCAAGACAACATCCCTGCTAACTGATATAGCATGTAATAGCTTTATAATGGTTTCAAATTTCGGCACAGGGCCAGCAGTTTTTGATGGGAAGGAGAAGTCCATTACACCAACCCCAGTTCTTGACTGGTACTTATTTTACCGGCCAGGTAAGGATGAAATGCAAATTCGACCTCAGCAGAATTTGAACTCAGATCATAAAGATGGACGAAATGCTGCTAACTACTAACGATTCTGCCAACTCGCCGCCTTAAATAGCTTTATAATCATAATGAGCTTATTGTATACAGGGCTCAGGTGCACAACTCTTCAGAAAAGTGTAAAAGAGGACACGGAAAACAGCAATAAGTAGAGTAAAGAAACACAGCAATGAAATTCAAAAATTCATGCATAGTACATAGAAAATTAACCAGTAAAAGAGACGTTTTCTTTTAACTTTGAATGCTTCGTATCGTTACTTCACTTTTAGCTTTTCTCCATATATTGACCATTACAAACTCCTGTTAGAGTTATTGCCACTTATACAAATACATTTTGTCTACATCACAAAAGAAACAAATTGCTTGAACACTGTGACTTGTTTTTTCCGTTTTGGGGGACATTAGATTTTTTCCCATTGTTAAAAAGAGAGCGAAGCGTTCTACCCGAAACCTTCTCCATAACTAAATTAGCAGTGTTCTCGCCCACTCTCCAATAATTTTTTTTTTTCTCTCCAGTCCTCGTTCACATTTCAAACTAAATTCATTCATTCAATATATTCGACGTCTCGACAGATTCAGTAATTAACAGTTATGTCCCTTTAGTTTTTACTATATCTGTTCCTTTATTAACGCGATCTTTGTTCTGGAGATGATAATTTTGTGATAACAGTTTAACACATTTTGTTGTTGTTGTTTAGCCCTAGGTTGCCCTGATCGATCAGAATCATGATCAAAAGCGTTTCAGTCGTGACCATCCTGTCATCTTCCAGGTACATTGCATACAAGTCGCTATTATCTAATGTGGCTTTTCTAAGGACTGTAGGGTATCATTTAGGGGAGATTCAGCTATTATTTCCAGCAACTTCATTAGCTACACAGAGATTGAAATAACTTATATTGTTTTCATATTTTATGCTAATTTTGTTCATAGTTGCTGTTGTTCACCTGATTGAGCAGAGATATAACTGAAAGTTTTATCATGACCATTCCATCTTTTTTGTCCAACATATCTTCCACTTTAGATGGTAGGTGAGGGTGATTTGGTTACTATATCTAGCATATCAAATGACAGTGCTGCAGTGTCCTAGTTGGCTCGTTAATAGTGACCAATATGAAATAACTAGCCTACTATAAATAAAATAGTGTAATACATAGGAAATAACTAGCCTGCTGTAACTATCAGAAATGGTGGGGTACTTTTGCTTCTTGCTGTTATTTTAAGAACTACAACAAAAATAATATTTTTAGTTGATCAGTAATGATTTCTAACATGCAATAATGGTTTCTTGACGACCTCAGAATGCTGAACCTTTCAGACAAAATGACAAAGGATCGAGATACCTGGCGCCTTGCTGTATTCAAGAAGACCCGTCCTCCACAGCAGAAGTGTTAAGGCCACATCCCCCGGTGAAGAGGATTGGCCTGCAAGAGTCTTGTGCTGGTGCCTCGTAAAAAGCGCTTGTGTCGATGCCATGTAAATTGACCAAAGAAACACTTTGGGTTTTCATTTTTCACAAGTTTTTTTTTTTTTTTCAGTTGATAAAGAAATAGAATGCATAATTAAATAATTATTTGTACAACAAATTCTTGAAAATGCAGTTTCCAGAAAAAAATTCATCTGCAAATGTATTAAGTATAGTTTTGAGTCCTAAGACTCGTTGGGCATATAAGTGACTGAGATAAAAGCATTCCCCATGAATGGAACACCAGTCCATTGCAGGTTTCCTCATAATTGAGTGGACTGGAGCAATATGAAATGATGTGTTTTTGCTCAAAAACACAATGTACCACCTGGTCTGGGAATTGAAATCACAATCTTATGATCATGAGTGCAACACCCTAATCACTAGGCCACATACCTTTACAATGTAGAAGTGTTTGAAAATGTCTCAAGTATGCAAATTAGGCACAATAATTTTTCAAATTTCCAACTGAGTTGCATTCCTCTATAAATCAGTTATATATTTGACTATGTTTGAATAGTATTGTATGGTTATGTCCATCAGTAGTAAACCGGCTGTTGCAATAAACACCAAAAATGCTTATAGTACTAACCTTTCTAAGTTAGTACTGTTGGTACAGCTAACTTGTTTCTGTTATGTCCTTGTGCATTGCTCTCATTGTACAGAAAATCTGAGTATTCCAGTAGAATGCCTGAACTTTGTAGGTTCAAAATAAAAACCCCTACAAATCAAACAACTTTAAGTAAGGTACTGTATTTGATGTCATAAAAGACACAGTGGCATATTAGACATATTCCAATTTCAGTAGTGCATATTCAGATTAAAAACAAAAAATCTTTAGTGTATTTAAGCATACAATATAGACCTAACTTTGCATATAGAATCTGGGGTGATTTTTTTGAGATATTTTCTAGAAAAAAAAGCATGTCTTATATGCTATCATATCAAACGATTGAAAGGAACTATATTTGAAAGCAAGCTGGTCATGTGACAATGGGTACACATGTCGATATGCAAGAAATAACTCAATCATCTCCCTCAAATCATGCTCATCATCTTAAAGAAAGAACACTTTAGATAAAGTAGTCATAGATACACAAAAAGAAGTGATAGCCAAGTCTGCTTATGGATGAGGACAGCTGCATAAAAAAGGGCTGATCTCTCATTGTGGAAGCGGTAGACCCAGGAAGACATGGGATGAGGTAGTGAAATGTGATCTTTGGATGTTGAGTCTCATGGAGGTGATGACAAGTGACCGGGATTTCTGGCAAGTTGCTGTGCTTGAGAAGACATGTCAAGCTAAGTGAAATCGTGGTCGTGACACGTGAATGGCACCTGTGCCAGTGACATGTATAAGGCACCCAGTACACTCTGTGGAGTGGTTAGCATTAGGAAGGGCATTCAGCCATAGAAACCAAGCCAAAACAGATTGAAGTTTGGTGCAGCTCTCCAGTCAAATCGTCTAACCCATGCCAGCATGGAAAACGGACGTTAAATGATGATAATGATGGAAAGTTTTTGATCATAAGTTTGTACAAGCAGGAGTGAACAGCAGCAACAACAACAACCTATTGTATAATTATGTCATTTAAAACAGGCCACTTAAAACAATGATCTTTACCTACTGACAGGACATGAGTCAATCTATTTTGATGTGATTAGGTGTCAGGTGACTGGAGAGAGTTCACTGTTATAAGTATTGTGAATGGAGGGATGGAAGGAGACCTGAGGGAAATATATGAACCATTAATCCAATAGTCCCTGGCACCATATCAACTCAGAAGACAGCTGTGATTGTTAACTACATTCTAGCTGTACCTTTGTTTGGGTTGTGATCTGCCATTTACTCCAAGAATTGGATTAGTATTACAACAGACATTTGTGAGTCGATATGAAGAGCTTCTATGGGGGTTACTTGACACGCTAGAAATAGCAGCCACATCTTTATCACTGTCTTTTAAACATTGGAGAGACACTTTTGATAATGTAGTCTTAGACATAGTGCCAGAGAGAATGACTAGATGGTCATGGTTGGACCACCTTTGATCATAGGTGACAACTCAGCCAGGTTAAACAACATTTACAAACACACTCCTATTTCACACACAACTGATATTTCTACATGGTTGCCATTGCTGGAGCAAATTAGTTTTTGCCAGGTTAGATTTTTTCTCCATCTAAAACATTATTTGAAACTGTTTATCTCCAATCCCAGCCCCAACTCAAACTGACAAATATGCCCATACCACCAATATCACTGAAGCTATTTGCACCCACTCCTTTATTAACAGGAAAAACAAAATATAGAGAGTTTGCATCCATATATAATTCTTATTTTGTTGGGGACAAATTTAAAAAGTTTAAAATCCTCTCAATTTTATTAAACTTGGCAATTTGTTTGTTCCTTTATTCAGTCCTCACAACCCCCTTCCTGAGAAACTCTGACCCCACCCCATTCAGTTATGCAATTCTTAACACTGTGAGACAAATGTTTCTATGTAGATCAATTTTCAATCATGACAGCACCTGTTTGGTTGTCCAGTGATTTTCTTTTCAGCATTAACTTTTTACTTAACCCTTTAGCATTCAAATTATCTATCAGTCAAATGTAATGCTTATTTATTCACATTTTATCTCACAGGTTTAAGATTTCAATGATATCATCATCTCATCATCATCATCCTTTAACATCCGTTTTCCATGCTAGCATGGGTTGGACAGTTTGACCAGAGCTGGCAAGCCCGGGGGGGGGGGGTTGCTACATATTTTGGCTGGGTATGGTTGGTTTAAATGCTAAAGGGTTAAGATGATTTCTATTAACCCTTTTACCATTGTAATGAGATAATAATCCACTCAAAGTTTCATTACCTTTAACTGTGGAAAACAGTTTTATATACCAATCTATCTTTTGTTGAAGAATGTCATGTTTGAAGCTATTTTTTGTCGAGATACGTCCAGTTTATAGAGGCAAGATGACTTGAAGAAAATACCAATTCTATTTTTGGTAGATATTTAACATCATTACTGAAATAACCATGAAATTTAATATTGTAGTTAAAGGGATGATAAAAAGTATGTCTTCAACAACAACAAAAAAATACTATGATTTATTAGCTTGGTATATAAGTTTAGCTTCTTAAGACTAGGGCTGGCTTTATTGGAGTCATTTCCCATTGCTATCTTTGGTAGAGAGAAAAGGGAAGTTGTGATGTTCATGCCTTCATAAACTTTAAAATATCAATGAATTGAAAGAAGAATGATTAGGAATTGAAAATCCATTGTTGGCATGGTTCACCAACTATTTACATCATCATCTTCCACTCACTTGAACAATGACTGTTGAACATTTTCAAAATTGTTTTGTTAATCTCATAAACTGTGAATTTATAAATGCTTTGTTTAACCCTTTAGTTACCATATTTCTATTAAAATACACTGCCTTCATTTCTATTAATTTGAAAATAACGAAGGGTTTAGTAAAATAACAGCCATTATTAATCTGGTGTTTATAATGGCAGTTATTTTGGTTCTAACTATTTAAGGAGTGAAATGTACAATTTCCTCTAAGTCAGACTGCACCAATGACCTGGGCAGACAAAATGGAAAAGGCATTGCCCCAGAGGATGGTGAGGGAGATGTGCTGGAACAGCCACTCTGATTCACAGGGCTCAAACTTGTGGACAGCAGTCTCTGCCTTGATAGCAGTGAGCAGGGATATGGCCTGGGGGCCAAGAATGCTGGAGGTCACCACTGCCACAGGCTCAACCATAAACCTGTAGGAGAGTGATCGATATTTTGACAGTTTGCTTTTCTCAACCTAATGAGCAGTGGAGCCTGGGCCAGTAGCTGACCACAAGGTGGTGAGCTGGTAGAATTATGAGTCAAGCAAAATGCTTAATGGCATTTCCATTTCAAATTCTGCCATGGTCAAACTTTGACTTTTATCCTTTTGGGGTCAATAAAGTAACTACCAGTTGTGCACTGAGGTCGATGTAATCGAGTTACCCCTCCCTTAAAATTGCTGGCTTTGTGCCAAAATTTGAAACCATTATTAAATCTGGTGTTTGGAATATAAATTAACATGAAATTTTAATGGAAATTTTTAGTTTAGATCATTTTAAAACAGGAAGTTTGTATCATAGAACCAGGGGCAATCTCAGTCAGGTTGGTATCAAAAAGGGTTGAATACAACTAAGGAAACTCAACCCCACACTTCATCATATATTAAATTATTTCATCTAATATTCAATCTATATTATAGATATATTCTCTATTTTTATTATTTGAATTTATATTTATGTTATATTATTATGTTATGTATTCATTTATATTTTGTGTTTGTGTTGTTGGTTAGAAGATTCACATAGGCTTATCTTTGGCTTGCTCTTTGTATTGCTTTCATTTTCTCTTCTATTCTAGACTCAGTTGAATGTAATTAATGAGATACAATAGCAGATCTTGAGAGGTCAGTCCCAAATGGCAGCAGCCAATCAGAACCTCCGGCCCAAAGTTGTGGCCTTATATAAAACAGTATGTAAATTCATCTCAATTAATCCATTATTGTGTGTGTATCATCATCATCATCATTGCTTAATGTCCGTTTTCCATGCTGACATGGGTTGGACGGTTTGACAGGAGCTGGTCAGGCTCCAATTGTCAGTTTTGGCACAGTATCTATGGCTGGATGCCCTTCCTAATGCCAACCAAGTTACAGAGTGTGCTGGGTGCTTTTTACATGGCACTGGCACGAGTGAATTTTATGTGGCACTGGCAAGACAAAGACTTGTTAGCTGGGAAAGGGAGTGGGGGCATGACCATAAAGGACATGCCTATATATATATAAATAAAACAAATGAGAGAAAGAGAAAATGGAATTCACGAGATTCTTTATTAGACATTACGATTGTTCTGACCCATCTTGCATCGGTCCTTCGCGGGTGAGATTCAGGACAACTGGTTTTGGAGCAAGACCGATACAAGATGGGTTAAAACGATCATTGTGATTAATACTCTCATGAATTCCAGTTTCTCTTTCTCTCATTTGTTATATACTCGGACACTGAGGAATTCCTGAGGTAGATCCAGTGGCATTTATATCCATATTGTTGATGACATCAGGTAACCAAAGGCAGTGAAAGTTCTTTAACCCTTTTATGCACTGGGTTGTTGTTCAACAACAAATTTAAACAATGGATTTATAGTCATGTGACACCTAGGAACCAATTGACTTTGCTGTTAATGTCAAGAGTATACAAAAAAATTTTCAAGAATTTTTTTAGATTTTTCATATTCTAAAAAACTAAAACGATTTTTTTTCATAACTAAAGAAAATAATTTGTGCATGAAAGGGTTAAGGATTCAATTTATTAGGCTAAAAGTGTTTCTGTCATTTATGTACATGAGTATAAATGATAATTTGATATTTATGGTTTTAACAAAGACGTATGGTATTCCAATGTTTGGTGTCTGCCTAAACTTTGACTAATTTCCCCAACCAAAAATATGATGTTGACAACCATAACCAGTGGGAAAGCAAGCAAAATCAGTGCTTCCATAGATTGGGGTAAAAATTCAATATACCTAGATACTACCATAAGCCTTGTTTGCTATGAAGCCAATATAACATTGTGGCAGTAACTCTATTAATTCTTCATCAAATTGTCTTTTCAATCAACCATTGGGACTTAAAATAGCCTGCTATACCAAAATGGAATAGATAACTCATCAATATTCTAGAATCACTCTACTATGTTGTCATGCAATGATTGCTACTAGTCACAATAGCTAATTATATCTTCATCAACCAATTCATTTGTTACATTATCCAGTCATTGAGATGCTATACTCATAAACAATCTCAATATTTCTAAAGTAGTGACATTTGAGTCAAGCAGCATTGAGTGACCTTTGAGTCAAGTAGCATTGAGTGAACAATATTTCCCTGCATGGATTGAACATTTTCATTGAAAAAAAACCCCTAAAATACGCCATAATTAAGCATTGTATCTGCAGCTGTTGACTTGTTCACTTCACTTGTATGGAAAATTCAGAACACCAAAGAACCCAAATGAGTTGATATTTGATATAGGTGACCATTTCATCTGTATATCTTGTGATTTATCATTATGAAGAAGGGTTGACCTAATAATGGTGTTAGTTTGTTCATTGAGAGAACTTCAGTAAAAGCTTGAAGTAATGTTTCTCTTAGACTGTGGGACTTACTGGCCTTTTCGAAGAATAATGCATTATTGTACAATAAAATTGTTATCGTGTCATGTAGTAGTTGCCTTGTGAAATATCAAGACAAAAGTTTACAGCTCAAATGAAGAACAAAATATGACAGGTTTGTCCAGGCCATCCTTCTCAGCATGTAAATGATACTTCAGGCATGAAGGTTTCATGGTGTAAAGTTTTGTTACACCAAAGACTGGTACCTGACTGTTCTGGGAAGAAATAAAAAAACCCAGAGACTAGAAACAAAGATAACATATCTATACAATATATACTGTAATCAAACGCCACTTTATTTTCCCTGACATGAAATATTTAAGAGTAAATTATTGAAGGGTCTTTTATATTCTTTGTTTTATTTTTTATTTTCTATTTTAACCCTTTTGATACCAACCCGATTGAGACTGCCCCAGGTACTATGAAATAAACTTACTGTTTTAAAGTGGTTTAAATTATAATCTTCCATCAAAATGTTATGCTAATTTTGTTCCAGACCCCAGCTTAATGAGAAAGTTATTTTACTAAATTCTTCATTATTCTAAAAATTAATTGAAAGAAAAGCAGCATATGGTAACAAAAGGGTTAATATATATTTATTTGTACTTTTATTTTGTAGGCTCTCTCAAGAAATCCTAGTGCCCAAGCGTTTCTCGGTCCTGAAAACCCTGAAGAACCTTATTTAGATGGTGTAAACTACAATTGTGTTGCACCTGGAAAACGTTTTAGACCAATGGACAACTTGTCTGGTGGAGAAAAAACTGTTGCTGCTCTGGCATTGTTATTTGCCATCCACAGGTTAGTCCTATTCTATGGTTTACTGTTCTGATGTTATACTTTATGAGAGTACTTTGCACAAGAGTTTTCTAAGGATGGTAACATCTTACATAGAATAATTGAGAAGTAAATGAGAGTGACAATTTGTCTGGAGTGTTTAGATAGCTTTCTGTATCATCTCTCTCACTCACTCTCTATCTCTCTCTCTCTCTCCACCCCCAGGACGAAAACCCACATAAATATTACATTTTATTAAAATGTTTGTTAAATAGCAAATACATTCCCTTTGTATCAGCTTTGTTACATGCTAACATTACTCTAATATGGTAAAATTGAAGAGCTATAACAATTAAAAGGAGCTAAATTTTCCATAGGTAAGTCTAAGAATATATCTGAATTGAAAAAGAATCTAATGGAGATAAAAATAAAATTATTATTACACTAGAAAACATGATTTCTTATATTTTATTTGTAATTACTTGTGTAAAGCCTCTTCTATCTATTTCTTGCATACACTTACATTTTTCTTGTTAGAAACACCTATGCCGGTGACACATTAAAAACACTTGTGCCGGTGACACGTTAAAGGCACCCAAGCCACATTAAAAGCACCCATGCCGGTGACACATTAAAGGCACCTGGAGTGGCTGGTGTTATGAAGGGTATCCAGCTGTAGAAACCATGCCAAAATGGATTGGTGTCTGGTGCAGCTCCCCGGCTTGCAAGTCTCCAGTCAAACCATCATGGAAAATGGATGCTAAATGATGATGATGATGACCTTTTTCTACTTATATAATATCAATTTTTATTTTTATTTTAAACCTAATGCATTCTATTTATCTATATATATATATAAAATAGAGGATGTGTGTGTGTCCGTACATGCGTAACTTCTACAATTTGCAACTAATTTTCTTCAAATTTGGAACACATGCATTATGTTCCCGAAAGTAACATGGGCTAATAAAATATTCAAATTTTTATTTACTGCAGTCCCTGGATGAGAAAAAAAACCTGCTCAAAAAAAGCATATTAATCAATAACTTCTACATTTTGCATCCAATTTTCTTTAAATTTGGAACAAACATGCGTTATGATTCTGACATTATTGTGCGCCCTCTGGGCAAGAAAAAATCCATGTTTTGAACCGATTTTCTTCAAATTTGGAACATTCATGCATCATGTTACCATCATTATTGTGGTATCATAAAAGTTTCGAGTTTTTGTCTATTGCGGCCCCTAGGTGAGAAAAACTAACTCAACAAAAGCATCATCGTCGATAACTTCTACAGTTAGCATCCAAATTTCTTCATATTTGGAACAAACCTGCGTTATGTTCTAGACAATATTGTGGACTGATAAAATTTTCAACTTTTTTTTGGTTACCACTATTTTGATTCATGCTGTTAATGCTTACTTTTCCACAAAGAACAGCTGATTGTGCATCGATTTTTTTTTCTTATTGACTTTGCATTTAAACTTAATATCATCACACTTCTTTTCATTCCAATCACGAGCAACTCCAGGATTCACTGCTAGTATATATATATATATATATACACACACACATACATGCCCAAAACGGGCACCTCGAGGATTTGTCAGTAGTTGTTTGCAAACATTCACACATCGTTGAGCCTGGTCATTGGTCAGTTCACGAAGAGCTTCTCAACAGCATCTGTTTACAAGGCCAAGCTTATGGAGGTATCAACTGATGGTGCTTTGTGAAGGACCAAGTTCTGCTGACAATATATGAGTATTTATGCTTGACTGTTATTCAACCATTTAAAGCAAGGCCTTATCCTCTACAATAGAAGGTTTCCCTGATGTTGGTTTGTCTTCAAGGCTGGTGTCATCTTCCTTGAAATGACTGAACCAGTTTTGTGCCACACAGTCATTGACAGTCCCTGCGCCTTCCACATCATTAATTTCTTTTGCTGCAGCCCTTGCACTCAGTCTTTTTTTCTACAGGTAGCGCAAAATGGCTCTAATTGCAATTTTTCTCTACTCGTTATCAAGCCAGTAAAATAAAAAATAATTAATTAATGTTTATAGATTATATATGCAAATAAAGAATAAAAAATTTACCGATGATTGGACAAGTTGTATCAAATCAATTATATAACCTGGAGATACAAGTTGCCAATAATCGTCAGTAAAAATCTCAACTTTTGACTCAACCTAGTACATAAATGCAGGCATGCATACATACATACATACATGCATGCATACATACATACATACATACATACATACATACATACATACATACATAC
>JAOPUL010002510.1:31226242-31236685 GCA_027564515.1 Octopus rubescens
ATACATACATACATACATACATACATACATACATACATACATACATACATACATACACACACACATACATACATATACGCATGCATACATACATACATACATGCATACACACACAGTCATCCACCCTACTAAACACTGCTTGTCGTAGCTGTCTAGTTTGCAGAATGCAGTCAGGATATGAAGACATTTAGAAGCTTGCTATGCAATAAAGCTTTGTCTTAAACTTGACAAAGACACTACATAAACTTATGAAATGCTCCGAACTACTTATGGATTAACCTGTATGAACTGAGCATCTGTTTTTTGCTGGCACAAGAGGCCAGGCAAAGCAAACCATGGGGAAGCTGATGATGATCTCATTTTCCCCCAGCCAAGTTATCATCTACGTCTGGCCAGACAGTCGACAAAGAGTACTTTGTGGAGGTTCTGAGGGAGTTCCTTGTGAAAGGCCAGAGCTCTTCCTCTTGGATTGGTGACAGCGGCACTAGGACAATGCACCAGTCCACAATTCCATCCTGCTATACAACTACTTGGCATAGATGGGCATCAAAACTGTCCCTCACCCTCCCTACAGACCATACCTTGCTCCCTGTGACCTTCGGTTGTTCCACAAACTGAAGGAGGCTGTGACAAGGGTCGTGGACACCTTCACTTTGGAGGACTTCCATGGGGCCTTCATGAAGTGGCTGGAGCACTACAACAAGTGCATTGAGTTTTGTACTTCTTTGAAATTAATAAATGTTTTTCCTGGAAAAGTCTCAAAACTTCTGGAATGCACCTTTGTGTGTGTGTGTGGGTGGGTGGCTGTGTATTTATATATACATATACACACACATACATATCTTTTACTTGTTTCAGTCATCAGACTGCGGCCATGCTGGGGCACCGCCTTGAATTGTTAGTCGAATGAATCGATCCCAGTACTTATTGTTTCAAGCCTGGTACTTATTCTATCCATCTCTTTAGCCGAACCGCTAAGTTACAGGGCCGTAAACTAACCAACACCGGTTGTCAAGCGGTGGTGGGGGACAGACACATAGATATATATACACACACACACACTATATATATATAGGTTTCTTTCAGTTTCCGTCTACCAAATCCACTCACAAGGCTTTGGTCGGCCCGAGACTATAGTAGAAGACAGTGAGACTGAACCTGGAACCATGTGGTTGGGAAGCAAGCTTCTTACCACACAGCCACGATGTATGTGTGTGTGTATATATATATATATATATAATTCATTTGTAAGCATGCATGTATATATAATAGAGTAAAGTATTATATAATATATAGGCATACATACAACATTCATTTGTATGCATGATGTATATATATATATGTGTGTGTGTGTGCATGATGTATATATGTGTATGTATGTGTATATATATACAACGAGCAATTAACAAGTTTAGTAGGCTGTTTGTCTTTCTTGCCGCTGTCTTTTGTTTGTTTTTTGTTTTTGTTTTTAAACATTACAACCACATATAAATGTTTTACAATTTTATTATTATTTTTTTACTCTGTAATGGTTAATGTTTCGTATTCAGGAATGTCTATTCCGTAGGTTGAAAGAATGTGTGTTGTTATACGTTGTTTCAAATACCATTTCAAACCAACAGATTACTCAACAAACATGCAATATATTATTTTCATTATTATTATTGCTATTATTATAATCATCATCGTACAGAGTGCAAGCTCCTGATAGCAAATATAATGCATTATTATTGTACACAAGTCACAAGGTCCTGACATCCAAAAGATTGAAAAACAAGGCCCCCCCCCCTTAAAGTGTTTCTCAGAATGACACAAGGCTGTATTATTTGGGGGTGGGGGGATTTACAGGTACAATCCACCTGACTGGCTTCTATACAGACTCCGTCTACTCGATTTCGCTCACAAGGTATGGGCTGACCTGAGGCTATAGAAAATCACATTTGATCAAGGTGCCATGCACCAGAATCGAACGCGGGACCTTGTAAGAGAAAAGTTACGCGATGCCTGTAGAAGAGTTTACGTATTCGTTCGAAGCAGATAATTCACTCCCTTATTACTAGGCGGGGTTCCGTCACGTGCGATCTTTCAGGCAACAAAAATAAATGGAGAAACTTAGTGGAGGGGAGAGGGGGTCCACAGAAGCGAAACGCAATGCCTTCACGCACACATGGTGTTCATATGAAGTCCTTGTGAAACATATTCCGTGCGCTGTGTCCATGAGAAAACTTTAATTACAAAATCAATTAATGCCACTTTTGAAATTAGATTCATTCGCTTGCGTCATAAATTACCAGAAATAATTAAGGAAAACAAAAATAATTTAAAAGTCCATGTTTCTAATAATCACGTAGATATTACAAGACTAACAAACCCCGGGGACTACAAAACTATTGATTGGTTGATTGAGTGATTTATTTATCAGCAGCGACCGTATGGTAAATGCTTGTTGGGAAAGAGAGAGAGAGAGAGAGAGAGAGTAAATAACGCCCTCAGCTAACCTGATCTCGTTTAACAAGACATGAAGAAAATTGAAAATGGCGGACTGCTTATTGGTTGCTCTCGAGGACATTGGGCAAAGCAAGAAAAGTGATATGGTTACAACCACCAATCGAAGCTTGATTGCAGACTCAGCTCAGAGATAGCTAACTATACAGCTATGCTTGAAAAAGTAAGATATTATTCATTTGGTAACAGTAAAAGCAGGAGAAAAAGTGTCAAAGGCAGGGATATTATAACTGTGCTAATTCGACCGTATACTGTGTGTCTTCCACCTAATATTTTATATATTTCCGTTTTGTCTTCTTCCCACAAACCAACTTGAGTACCATCTTTTCGAAACGGCATGGTAAACTTGATCCAGAGAAACACACTTCCGGTTTGTAGTATTCTCCTCCACCTAAAAACTCATATTCCACCACCTCTCTCTCACTCATATATATATATATCCCGGGCGATATCAAGACTATAGCCATAGATCTCCTTTATCTTATATTCCACCTCTTGTGAATAATGAATTAAAAATAGCACACGAATTCTTCAACTTCAAATAACTCACAAACTTCTGAATTACCACCTGGAAGGGAAAAAAAGGGGGAAATTCTTTTTTATCCGTCTTCTACGCTATGCTATTTATCTGATAGCTAAACCTCATTATCATAATTACACACCTAAAGCCCGATTTCTCACATAGTGAAGATTGATGCAGCCCACACACACACACACATCTACTGTTAGCTGCCCCACCTTGTCCTATCACTTGTCATTTCCTCAATCAGATGCTGTATTAACTATTCCAGGATTTCCGGAGGCCACATCTTTTCTTTGTACAACCAACAGCATTTATACAACCGGTCCTAATTGCCAACATCATAAGTACATTTATCTTATGAACACATCACACTGGTTAATCCTCAAACGCCCTTGAATTATACATCCTATAGTCAATGATTTTTACATTCTGCGTTCGAATCCTACCGAGCTGACTTTGCCTAACTTACCTCCGAGGTCGATAAGTGCCAGTTATATATCCGAGAGCGAAAGATGTTACAACAGCCTCAGAACCTTACTTAGTGGATGTCGTTGCTCTACACAACAAAAATGACAACCACCAACTGTTAAATATGTCGTGCATTAGTCATATAATCAAAATTAATTCACTAGGAGGAACTGTATTAGTAAAATATTGCTGACTCATATTCCTCAACATTCTTTTGATTTTTGTTTCTTGCCTCGTAGCTGGTGTCGTTGTAGTTGGTATGGGCAATTGGTGGGGGTGTATTGCTGAAACTAGTGAATGTCTGTGCATCATATACGAGAGAGGTGAGCTTCTTTCGTTGTTTATTGGGCCTTTCCTGGTAACATCTCGTTTTTTTTACTGCTAGACGGAAATTGGAAAGCAAATTTTGATAGAATAGGCGTTAGTGAGATGAGAATATGAAGAATATGTCTCTTAAATCTGGAAGCCTGCAATCAATTGGTAGAGATTCAGGCTGTATTTTCACACACATTAAATATGAAATCAGTTCGGTTCAAAGTGGAAAATATATGACTTATTTAAAGCGAACTGTTTAAGTCATCAACCAGGAATTAAGTTAATAAAATAAAAACACAATATAAGTCATTCAGTAATATTGGTTTCAAATTCCGGTTCAAGGCCAGCAGTTTAGGGGGAAGGGATAAGTCGATTACATCGACCCCGGTGTTAAACTGCTACTTATTTTATCGACCCCGAAAGGATGAAAGGCAAAGTAGACCTCGGCGGATTTTGAACTCAGAACGTAAAGACGGACGAAATGCCGCTATGCATTTTGCCCGGCGTGCTAACGATTCTGCCAGCTGTAAGTCATTCAGTAATATTATATATAAACAAGTGCCGCTGGGGTCGACTTTGCCTTTCATACTTCCGGGGTCGATAAAGTGAGTACCAGTTACGAACTGGGTCCATAAAATCGACTACTCCCCTCCCTCAAAATTCCAGGCCTTCGTGCCCAGTATAGAATGAAATATTATATATAAACAAGAGAATTGTCTAGTTGTCCACAGTTTAGGAAACAGTCGTATTCCAACACAAGATTGGAGGAATATAAAGATATAACAGGAGAGGAGTAAAAATAAACAAAAATATGTGGATTTGAATATTTTTTGACAGAAACGAAATTAAGTTTCTGACTGTTTGGTTACATCCCGACTTCCAGATGGACAAAAACTGGATCAAAATAATAGAATAACAGAACTGGTTTATCATTGGAGTAAGAGATTTCTTCCATTAAAATAATATAAACTACGAATATCATCTCAAAGATCTGGTTGTGCTTTGGGAAATTTCAGATTAAAAATGGAAAGATTGTGTTAGCAATTTTTATTAAATAATTTAGTCCTAAAATCCATCGCTTAACCTATTGAAAATGACGTCGGGCTACTGAAGAAAGCATGCATTGAAGATGAGGTATAGAAAGAATGTGTGAAGACGCAAATCTGGTGTGGTTATTTTTGGTTGGGCGCATAAAAAAGCACCTATGCTATTATAATCCGGTTATTATTCGCATCTTCAAGAGTAGTTTTCTGGGATGGTTATAAGTTTAAGTGCTGCATGTATAGCTTAGGGGAGTTATAGGAAAAATGAGAACTATTAGATGGAGTTCATAAATATACGTCACCAGAGTATACATCGGTGCTAAACCAACCAGCACTACCAATGCCAACCTGAAGAAACGAACATATTGAATTTGCGGCCCTCCGCAATACCACGGATATTACAAGCCTTGCTTGGAATATACTATGTACGGAGACAAACCGAATTATTACATATGATTTGTAGAAACGACCGTAGCGAAGCATTAAAATATTTCTGAACTCCATCTAATAGCTCTTATTATATATATATATATTTATTTATTTATTACTTGTAGATTAAAATGAACTATAAAATAGTAAGGATCAGATAGTACCGTGATTGCAGAACTTTTTTTTTTTAAATGGAGTTATTATTCAGGAAGTTCTATTCAGATCCGTTTGAGTCATCTCATGAAAGTAGCCAATAGAATATTTCAGGTAAAGCCATAGGTCATACTCCGAAGCTATTCATAGTAAACATTGATTGTTTATAGTACGTGATAGTTGCAAACATAAACTACAAACGGGGCTTAACAACTGAAAGATAAATAACATTATTATACACGATGAAGATAAGGAGTATGAAACGTAGAGTATATATTTCTTAACGAAATTTTCATGAAAATCATTAGCTTATAATATTTTCCCACTTTCTGAGAAAAACAGACGTAAGATCGCCTGTCATGGCTACCTATTTCTACCTACATTTATAAAAAAATTATGAATGTCAATTAGATTTCTTAACAAAAGTTTCATTAAAATAATAAGTTTATGGTATTTTCTTACTTTCTGATAAGTAGACTGTCATGGCTACATTTATATATCGACTGTACACACATAATTTAGTCCCTTCGTTGCTGTTTGTCAAACGCATTTTTTATGTAAACAACTCTCATGAACTAAACCAATGTATACAAACGATATTGTGTATTTCAAGCAACGTCTATTTAGTTTGAATTTATAAGTTATTCAACGTTCTAACAGTGAACATCCTGTCTTTATTTTGGGAACACACCTACTGCCCCAACATGGTATTTATGCTTTCGCTTCTATTTCAAAGACAGTAGGGAGTTTGTTGAAGAAAAATTTATTTGCTAAGAATCGAGCTGGCTAAGTATCTATATAGAATCCCATCTTCCTTACTGTCTCAAGAAAATTCTTGTTTGGGCATATGTATTTGATGAATGGTAAAATAAACCTTTCTAGGTGGAATTTTGTAACAGTTGTCATTCGACCCTAAATACCATGAGAACAGAAAAAGAAACACACACACACACACCTTCAGCTTTAGTATTCTTGTACTGAAGAAAAAAATTCTAATTATTTCATTTTTGCTCCTCATTCCGATATGAGGAATGGGACTTCGAAGGAGTTCGCTGCTGGCATTTCGTTGCATTACTGCACAGAAAGGCTTTACTACTCAACATTCTCCCAATTCAGATTCCTATCGGGAATAATCAAACAGACCAATATCGTTCAGCCTCAGACCACAGTCCACCAATCATTTCGATCAATCTTGCATGTTATGGCCTGTGTGTGTGTGTGTGATGGCCTATTCCATATGAAACTCCTTACAACACATATACACCACCCAATAAAAACCATCCCTCCTCAGCAACAAGTGAATCCCACAGCCGAGACATTATATTAGTCTTACATCGGGGTTCAAACTGCACGTTTAAGTTTTATTTTTTAATCCCGACACCCTTTATCTAGACGATGATTCAAAAGACAAGATATATTTCGACAAAGAAAAAGTTCACGAAAGCGATAGGTCGTAGCTTATTTGGTAAAATGTCTCAGTAACATAATGTTTGTACTAAATAGCAGATGACTTCATCTGATGTATATAAGAAAATTCTTACGAATTAGAATTCACTTAAATTCTTGATGAATATATCCATTGCAAATTAAATTGAAAGTAAAACTACTGCAATGTGAAAAGGGTTTATAAATACATTCATTCGTAGTTATTAAAATCGACTACTCCCCTCCCCCAAAATTTCAGGCCTTCGTGCCTAGTATAGAAAGGATTATTATAATGGGGGAGGGAGGACCTAGTATTGTTGTTTACAGTAAAAGCAGCGAAGGAAGGGACAAGAAGCACATGATCTTTCTAATCAGTATAAACGAAATTTAAAACGCAGCACAACTTTTCAACAGCTGTGCATTTGTGTATATATTAATTTCTAGTGACAAGTAAATACACAGGGCTAAGTGACACACAGACATATAAACATCACGTGCTTCAAGTGATGGGGGCTGACATTCGATCTTGTAACTAACTGTCCTACGTAAATGAAGTTGCCAAATTCTTCAATCATGCTTCTGTCGATGTTGATGTCTGTTTTATTCGTAGAGGATTTTCACATGACTTCAGTTTTTGTTTGTTCTTTTTCCAAGGTTCAATTTTCCAAGACCAATTGAAATTCTTGCGGTTGTTGTTTGCAGCAATTCTCAGCTTCAAACAGCAATCGGAAGCAACATGCCATAGGCGAAGATGAGATGGAACATGTGCTCGCCACATAAATACATACATTCATATAGAGGGATGAATATATATATAGAGAGAGAGAGACAGAGACGTATATACATATAAACAAGTGTGTTCATGAATATACACACTTTGTATATATGAGAAAATGTGTCAAACAAAAACCATTGCGTGTCAGTTGACACCAAAACACGACACCCACTCCCCACCCGCCTCTCTTTCTCTCTCAAACAGCATAAATACCGGAGGCGGAGAAATAGCAACAATATGTTTACGATTATAACAAAAATAAAATATCAATATAAAAAGTAGAAGAAAAATGATTTTGCAAAAAATAAAAAAAGAAGAGAAAGAAATAGGTCATCGCCATAGTTGTGCAAGATTATAAAACTAAAACTGGTTGTTTTGAATAGATGTTTACATATGAAAATTAAGTGCTTTTAAAAAGTGGTGAAGGACTCCTGTACGATGCAGTCAAAAGGTAAAAGAGTATGTATGTGTATATATCTTTTACTTGTTTCAGTCATTGGACTACGGGCATGATAGGGCACCGCTTGAAGGGTTGTGTTGAACGAATCGATCCCGGTACTTATTTTTAAAGCCTGATACTAATTTTATCGATCTATTTGCCGAACCGCTTTGTTACGGGGACGTAAACAAACCAGCGCCGGCTGTCAAGCAGCAGTGTGGATGGAGGGGACAAACATAAATACATATGGCCGTGTGGTAAGAGGTTTGCACCCCAACCACATGGTTCCGGGTTCAGTCCCACTGCGTGGCACCTTGAGCTAATGTTTTCTATTATAGCCACGGGCCGATCAAAGCCTTGTGAGTGGATTTAGTAGACGGAAACTGAATGAAGCCCGTCGTATATATCATATATGTGTGTGTGTGGGTTTGTCCACCACCACCACTTGACAACCAGTGTTGGATTGTTTACGTCCTTATAACTTAGCGGTTCATCAAAAATAACCGATAGAATAAGTACGAGGTTTATAAAATAAGTCCTGGAGATGATTCACTCAACTTAAAAAACACTCAAGGCGGTGCCCCCAGCATGCCCACAGTTGAATGACTGAAGCAATATGTATGTATGTATGTATGTATTATGTATGTATGTATGTATGTGTATATATATATATATATATATATATAGAGAGAGAGAGAGAGAGAGAGAGAGAAAGCTGAAAAGGGGTTAAGAATCAATACAAATCAAAAGTTATAGTTAAAATATAAAGGTGGAAAACAGCACGGAAGTATGCTTAAAGATTGTTACATTGAGTGACCTTTATAATATACAACCGGTTTCGATGAAACCGGTTATATATTATAAAAGTCAATCAATGTAACATATATAAAACAATCTTTAAACATACCTCCACCTTTATTTTTTAACTATATATATATGTGTGTGTGAGAGAGAAAGAGAGGCCGGGCTTCTTTCAGTTTCCGTTTACAAAATCTACTCATAAGTCTTTGGTCGGCCCGGTGCTATAGAAGACACCTGATCGGGGTGCCACGCAGTGGGACTGAACCGGGAACTATGTGGCTGGAAAACAAACTTTTTATCACATACCTGTCACATGGAGTATCAGGTTCAGGTGTGTGTGTGCGCGCATATACACACATTATGTGGTTTAAAAAAGGCAGTGCATATTCGCCCTCGTTTTATTTTAAGCTCACATTTGAAATATGAATTATGCATTATAGGAATCAAATTTCCATAGACTTGTACCAAAGAAATGTACCAAAATACCTTGTTTATGCACAGAGTACGAGATATGCATAAATTAAAAGCTCACATTCAAGATAAGAAAAGAAAGAAGATAAAGAGATATGAAAAAAAAGGTGCGGCTGATGACATGGATTGTGGTAAGTTGTAAACGGGGAAAGGAATGGCACCTGGAAGTAAGTAACGACAACCAGTATCAAGAGGTGAAGGTTAATCAACATGAATTCAACAAATCTATACAGTCTGTAAGTTGAAAAAGAAAAAAAAAGTACCCTGAGACCTAAAAGAACTTGCTTTTAACTTTCAAACAGTTATAGAGGAATTGTGTCGGTGACCAGGTCGCTATTGCACGATAAAATTTCACAGTTTTAGTGCGTTTTTAATTACCAAAGTGGCTCTTCCACGATGTAACTGGCACACACACACACATACACACATATGATGGCTGCAAACCAAAAATCGAGCAATGCCATCGCTTGATTGTTTTCTTAATGCAACAACGATGCGAAACTGGTCACTGCCATTGCTTGATAGTTTTCTTAAGGCAACAAGGATGTAGCTTTTCAATCCTGCTAGTGACCTACCCTCTTTTACATAGATGAGACAAGGATGAGCACCTCTTGCATCAGGTGTACAGAGAGTTGCCACCCACGCTGTCACTTGCATTCATTCAATGTTATGCCTTTTTCGGCCACAGCCATCCATAGTATGCAACGCATAATCGAGATATTAGAAATTAAGCGATGCCTGTTCCTGAAACTTTTTAAAGTGAGAAGTGGCCTGGCACAAGGTCAATTCCACTCTCTAAACAACGAATGCGTAGTCGAGCCGTCGGCGACACACACACACCTACATACATACCAAAGTAATTGTTTGAGCACTTAGTCGGGCCGATAGAATCCTGTCGTCACTGACTGTGACCTTATCGAAGACGTTCCTTCAGCTCCAACGAACCAAATGACTGACGTGATCAAACAATTGATTAGACAATTAGCTAGCGAACTAATTAAAAAGAAGTGAAATACAATCGGTGTGTATGTGTTGGCTTAACTCTAGAACACCCAGTAATTAGTGTGAGTAGTATTCGTTTATGTATGATATATAT
>JAOPUL010002510.1:31273511-31288670 GCA_027564515.1 Octopus rubescens
GTGTGTGTGTGCGTGTGTGTGTGTGTGTGTGTGTGTGTGTGTGTGTGTGTGTGTGTGTGTGTGTGTGTGTGTGTGTATGTGTGGGTGGATGTGTATATGAACTGTGTGGCACTGTTTGATGTGTGGATCTGGGAGTGGTTGATGGGTCTTGTGGCGTCTTATATTATATTTCTTTCATCTTGGCCTGTTAAATTCATCATTGCCTTTATGGGTGCGTGTGTGCGTGCGTAGGGAGAGTTTATGTGTGAGATAGAGAGAGTGGGTGTTTGTGTATGTGTGGGGGATTGGGGGAGTGTGTGTACGTTGTGTGTGTGTGCGTGTGCGTGTGTGTGTGCGCGCCCGCGTGTGGGCGTATGTGTTTGTAAGTAAAAAGTGAATGTCAAAATTTTAGTTTTGAAGAACGCTCTATAAGGTGTGAAACTCTTACCAGGGTCACTCTTTGTAAACACCTAAAAATTTATAAACATCTCATTAAATTAATGGAAAAATTATCAAAAAAGCCATTCCTATTCATTCTTTCAGATATATAAGGCGCATGGCTCAGTGGTTAGATCGTCAGGCTTACAATCGTGAGTTTGTGCGATCGATTCTCGGACCCGGCTGTGCGTTGTATTATTGAGCAAAAGACTTTATTTCACGTTGCTCCAATTCACCCAGCTGTAGAAATGTGTTGCAACGTCACTGGTGCCAAGTTGTATCGGCCTCTGCCTTTCCCTTGGACAACATCGGTGGCATGGAGAGGGGAGACTGGTATGCATGGGCAAAAGCTGGTCTTCCACAAACAACCTTGCCCAGACTTGTGCCTAGGAGGGGAGCTTTCTAGGTGCAAACCCATGGTCGTTCATGACCGGAAGGGGGTTTTTATACAGAGGGCTGCAAAAGTGATGAGTTGGAGAAGTGACAAATCTATTGAAATAAACATGAAATCAAAGAACAATCTCAAAAATTCATGCAATAAGAATTGAAAAACATAATAATAACAAGAGATTTAACATGGTGGACTTGGCTGTCAATTCACATTACTACGCATTTTACCTGAGTTTAATTGTATTACAGAGGTCAATAATATAGGTCATAAAATGACTATCCTGTCGTTCATATATATATACCCATGCCTGCATGGAAAAACAGACGTTAAAGGATGATGATGATGATGATGATATATATATAAATATATATATATTGATTTCGGATTTGTTCCCACTGCATGGCAACTTGGGCAAGTATCCTCTTGGTCTCGGATTCTGTCTCATGCATGGTACTTTGAACAAGTGTCTTCTACTATAGCCCTAGGCCAACCAAAGCCTTGTGAGTGGAAATGGTAGACAGAAACTGAAAGACGACCATTATGTTTGTGTGTGTGTGTGTGTGTGTATACACACACACACACATACATACATACACACACACACATAATGTTTATTTGTGTGTACTATTGTCCTAACATTATGTGATGGTTGTAAATGAGCATCATCATCATACAAGCAGTGTTATTCATTTCATGATGTTCTAATCAATAGATTTACAAATTAAACACAAAGTCCCAGTCTTAAAATGTGAACAAAGTCTATTTATTACTTGCATTGTTCTTACTGCTAATGTGCCGTGTTAAAACCACCCAGGAAACTCTGTAAAGTGGTTGGCGTTAGGAAGGTCCTCCAGCCGTAGAAACCATGCCAAAACAGACAAAATGGAGCCTGAGCAGCTCTCCAGCTGCTCAGCTCCAGTCAAACCATCCAACCTATGTCAGCATGGAGAATGGACGCTAAATGATGATGATGTAGGAGAGAAGTCTGTTTTTCATTCTGTCAAGTTAAGTGAAGTAAGCAGGGAGTTATGTGTCTTAGTTACATGTACAATCCAAAGGTGGCAGTAAGGTCTGCACTTATGACTTTGTGGTCACTAAATCCAGCACATTAACCTTGCAGTCATTGCATTAATCTAATTAGCAACTATACCTCATAAATACACATGCTCACACACCAGACAATGACATCATATGATTTGGACATCTTCCATCACTAATGACAGCAACTGTGTGTGTGTGTGTGTGTGCATTTTCCATGCTGGCATGGGTTGGACAGTTTAACCAGAGCTAGTAAGGCCAGAGGCCACACCAGGCACCATTGTCTGTTCTGGCATGGTTTCTACAGTTGGATGCCTTTCCTAATGCCAACCACTCCATAGAGTGTACGGGTGTTTTTAACATGGCACCAGCACGAGTATATATATATATTATTATCATATATATATATATATATGTGTGTGTGTGTGTGCGTCTCTGTGTGTATGCATGTATATATGCGTATGTGTTTGTGTGTGTGTATGTATATATATATATATAAAACTACCACCACCACAACCTCCCAATATGGTTCACAATAAGCAATTCCAGAGACATTGAAATTAATGTCATTAATTATTCATATACACTATCAAACCAGTTCATTATTTTCCTTCTCTCATTAATAATGTTTCCAATTGATTGATAATGTTTCACATGCAATGACACAGCCATACCAAAACAGAAGAATCTGAATCTGTGTTCCAATAACAGTGATGGCATTAGTTCTCGGTTATTACTTACTAGTGAAGACTGAGTCAGTTAGCGCACTCTGGCAGATGGTCAGAAAATCAAGGACCACAGCAACAGCAGCAGACTTTCTCTTGAGCATCACAATTTCAGTTATTAATGCTATCTTTATCTATCTATCTATCTATCTATCTATCTATATCTCGTCCCCCACCACCACCACCACCACTATCACAGCTGCTGTTACTTCCCTCAATACTGAAAATATTCCGAACTGGAATAACATGTACCAGATGGCAGCAAGCAAACTAGAATATTGAATGAGCATTGGTGAGATTAATAATGTTCAGCAATAATGTTCTTTGAAGCCAGAAAGGACAGAAAGTAAAACAGAGTGAAAGACACCATGTGGCGGTGGTGGCAGCGGTGGTAGTAGTGGTGGTGGTGGTGGTGGTGGTAGCAGCAGCAGCAACAAACTAGAGCCACACCTATGATAATCATCAATAAAATGAAGTTGTTAGTTTGACAAAATAAGCAACAATAATATGACCTATATCCTTCACAGACACTAATATAGTAGTAGAGAGTGGTAGAGTTGCTGTTAGTGTTAAGGTACCATACAAACAAAACTATAATAAAACTGGTATCAAAATAAACATTATAATAAAACAAACATAATCATCATCATCATCCTTTAACGTCTGTTTTTCCATGCAGGCATGGGTTAGACAATAATATAAACACTATAATAAAGCTAACATAAACACTGCAATAAAGCTGATATAAACATAATATAAATGCTGTAATAAAGTTGGTATAAACATAAATACTATAACAAAGTTGGTACCGTAATGGACCTCTTATCTGGCTTCCAGAAACTCGAGAATATTGTGCAGTATGATGCAATATACTGTACCCTGTATTACATATAACCATATGTACATTCATGTGAATAAAATCTCTCTTGGCTTAGCTTCATGAGCAAAGATTTATAGAGGGGTATGTCTTCATATGTTGCAGGCTTACTGATGCCTGATGAGCCCAATTTGGGACAGGCAGGCACAACCAAAAAGACTGCATGGGAAGGTAGGTTGGTTAGGGTTGACTGTAGTGTCCTTGGTTTTACCTCCTTTTTCTCTTGTCTGCAATGACAGTCCTATGGTGTCTTCAAAGGAGACCATTGCCCTGAGGACAGCAAGATGCAAGGCTTTACAGTTAGCAGCAAGAACAGACCACTGGTAGTGATGAATGTGGCAGGCACCAAGGGATTTCTTCAGGGAGTCCCTCCTTGTACCTCTTTTTTGGTGCTCCCCTACTACGTGACCAGAGGAGAGTTTGTCATAGTGTGATCTTAAAACGTCAATGATCTTCCATCCTCGCTACATGTCCTTCCTAGTATAGCTGTGTCTTCAGCAAAGAGTTGCTTCAATACTGGTGAACTTCGTCTGCTCCAGGATCTTGACATTAGTGACAAAGTCACTCCAGTGGATGTTGAGGATGATGCGAAGGCAGCACTGATGGAATCACTCAAGGTGTTGTATGTAGTGCCAATGGATGAATACATAGATAGTAATAAAATAAAATACCAATAATAAATAACAAGACACAGTGTACATATTGCCTTGAATAATATAATTAAATAAGATCAATGATTTTAAACATCTATGTTATAAAATAACAACATACATTGAAAGCAGCTAGAACTATCAAACATTGGTTATAAAACATAATGACACAAATATTGAAATTATTGGCACTATGCAATGTGTTGCAGATCTAGTCAACTGTTGCTAGCATAGAAGAACAGATGTTAAAGCAATGATGACAGTGTTGGTGGTGGATGATCATGATAGTAGTCTTCATGAAGGCTTTGATGATAATGATAATGGTTGCAATAAATAGAGATGTAGTAGTGGTAGTGAGGATGATGATATGATGATGGTGATGATAATGATAGTGATGATGATGATGGTGGTTTTCATCTCATAGTGCTTATTTTTGTGTTTATGGTTGCAGTGAGAACAAGTAAAAGGACTAAAATGTTTATAATGTTGTTGCTGATGACATTGGTGATGATTATGATACTGATGATGACGATGACTTACTTAGAAAGCAGTGCCAACAGAAAAAGCTAATAAAGTCATTTTGTGTGTGTGTGTTTGTGTGATTGTGCAACAAATTCTACAGTAGACACCAATTCTGTAAACATAACTTGCTGATTTCAGTAAAACTGCACCACTGCGACATTAATGCAATATCATCACAACATCATATATTGGAAGAGAAAAACAAGAAAAACAACAAGAATAACCTGAGAGCGCAAAAAATAAAACGTGTCTCCAGAAGTAACCTCAAACATATCTCAATAAAAACAAAAGGATTCAGAATTGGTAGAGCATTGGATAAACTACATTGCAGGATTTCTTTTGGTTCATTACATTCTGAGTTCAAACCCCAGCCTCAAGGTCAACTTTGCCTTTCAATGCCCTGGGTGTCAAGAAACAAAGTACCAATCAAGTGGAGGAATCAATGCAATCAACTAAACCCCTCCCCTTCAAAATTTGCTTCAATTAGATTCAGGATGGTGAATCGATAGCATCAGACAAAATGCCTTGTATTATTGCTTCCAGATCTTTACATTCTGAGTTCAAACCCTACCAAAGTACAAGTTTGTTTTTCATACTCTCGAGGTCAATAAAATACAGTACCAGTCAAATACTGGAGTTGAATTTAATTGACTGTTCCTCTACACACCAGATTTGTGGCCTTGTGTCCATAATCTTTTACTCCTCAGTCATTGGACTGTGACCATGCTAGAGCACTGCCTTGTGAGGTCAGTTGAACAGAGCAACCCCAATATTTATTTTAAGTCTGGTATTTAATCTATTGGTCTTGTTGAACTGCTAAGTTATGAGGACATAAACAAACCAACACTGGTTGTCAAACAGTTGGTGGGGGGGGGCAAACATAAAGACACACACACACACACACGTATATATCATCATCCTAATTTAATGTTCACTTTTCTATGCTTACATGGATCAGACAGATTTTCTACAGCTGGATGCCCTTCCTGTCACCAACCCCTAAACTACTTCTGAGTAAAATAATATTTCTCCATGGCCTGACATGTTTTTTACAGAAGACTCAAAACAAACACCCTCGCTTGTATGACAATGATGCTCATTTATAACTATCACATGTCCAGACAAGGGTATACACACAACAGGCTTCTTTCAGCTTTTGTCTACTAGATCCTATTACAAGGCTTTGTTTGACTCGGGGCTATATTAGAAGACACTTGCCCCCAAGGTGTCACATAGTTAGGACCTGATCCCAAGACCACATGATTGGGAAGCAAGTTCTTATGCACACAGCCATGTTAGAAATGATTATTACATAAAAATATAATCGAAAGACTTCAAACCAAAGATAGGAGGAGAGCCTGAAAAGTATAAAACCTTGTTTATTTTATTAATTTCTTTGTAAGTTTTTTCTTTTTTTTAAACATATCCATTCTGGTGTAGGTAAGACAAGACTGTTTGAGACATTGATAAATAATCAGCTGAAAAGATATCAATGTTTGCCTGGTGGTATTGATTTACAACAAAGCACCATGCAGAGAGGAAAAAACAAAAAGAAGGCAGCTGCATCTGAAGTAGGACAGTCTTAAACAAACAACTGTAGAAGGAACCAACCAGAGACAGTTTCTATGTAGTTACATGACCTGCAAGAAACAGCAATCAAACTCAAATCACACCATCTTAAAAAAAGAAAGACACATTAAATAAAGCAATACTAGATATACACCAAATATTCATCCCTCGTGTTAACGTTCACTTTCCCATGCTGGCATGGGTCAGATGGAATTCTTTGAGGCAAATTTTCTATGGTCTGTTGCCAACCTTCAACTGTTTCCAATTAAGATAATGTTTTCCTAAGGCTGGACATGTTTTTGCAGCAGTTTGGAAATGAAAGACACTGCTTGTATGATGGTAACACTTTTTTACATAATGTCAAGTCAAGGAGACACAAATGCATCTTCCCACCCACTCCCAAACATATCTTTTATTTATTTATTTCAGTCACTAGACTGTGGTCATGCTGGGGCACTACCTTGAAGGGTTTTGTCGAACAAATCGACCCTAGTACTTATTTTCTTTCTAAGATTGGTACTTATTCCATCGGTCTCTTTTTGCTGAACCACTAATTTACTGGGATGTAAACAAACCAACACCAGTTGTCCAGCAGTGATGGGGGACAAACATGAAGGCAAAGATGCAAACACAGATATATACATATATTAATATGACAAGCTTCTTTTAGTTTCCATCTACCATCTTCCAATCATAAGACTTTGGTCAGCCAAGGGGTATAGTAGAAGACACTTGCCCAATGTGCCATGGAGTAGGACTGAACCTGGAACCATGTGGTTGGGAAACAAACTGCCTATGCCTTATATATATATACATACATACAACAGGCTTCTTTCAGTTTCTATCTACCAATTCCACTCACATGGTTTTGATCTGTCTGGGGCTACAGTAGAAGACACTTGCCCAAGGTGCTATATACTAGACCTGAAAAATAATGTTGGGTGGTCATGGCTGAACCATCTTTTTGATTAATAGGTCAGTTTTATTAAAGGTAACCCTTTTGACACCAACCCAGCTACAAACCAACCCTGGTTCTATGAGACAAACTTCCCATTTTAAAGTGAGCTACATTAAAATTTTCCATCAAAATTTCGTATTAATTTATATTCCAAACACCAGCTTAATAATGACAAAGATATTTTACAAAATTCTTCATTATTTTCAAACTTAATTGAAACAAAGGCAGTGTATTTCAATAGAAATATGGTAGAAACAACTTCAAAAGAACTTTAATCTTTCCATCTTTTTATGTTTCTGGTTTAGAATTCCAACAAAAACAAAACAATCATAATAATTTGTGCTCATTTCATGTATGTGGCAGGGTACATGTGTGTGTGTGTGGCATCATAAATATTCCAGCAAACATTGCATTTCTTAACGACCCTCGGAATAAAATTTAAAACCAAGCCATAGAATGCTATCACTGCCACAATCAACATTATCATCTTCAACACCAACATCATCATCATCATTATCATTACTACGATCATCACTATCATCTCATCATTATCATCATTACTGCCATCATCATCATCATTATATCAACCTTGTGATCACTGGTTTCACATCCATATTGCTCTGTACTGGCACAGTTTGTCCTCATTTGAAATCCACCAGTTTCTCATATACCTCAACCCCTCAATATTCATGTTTCTATTGGTGCACATTGTGGAGTTTCTCACAACACAAGATCTGTTTGTATAGAGAAGCACTAAGTGACAAATAATGACATCACTATTTGTAATTAACCTGCAACTGGTGAGGTTTGGAACTGGTGAAGTTTAGAAATGAAGGGCACTGTTTGTATGATCATGACACTCACAAGCATCATGTGATGTCAGCACAAGGACACACATACATATACAACAGGCTTCTTTCAGTTTCCATGAAACAAATCTATTCACTAGGCTTTGGCCCAGGATTATAGTAGAAGACACCTGCCCAAGGTATCACACAGTGAGACTGAAACTGAAACTATGCAATGAGAGAATGAACTACTCAACCACACAGCCATTCCTACATATATAACTATATTAACAGATGTTAGCTATACTGTAAGCTGCTCATACATTTGGAACCAAAACTTGAAATCTACCTAGGATTTGATTCTTAATACAAACCACACAGCTCTAAAGTAAATAAAAGGCATTATTTTCTATTTGATTTCACAAAGATCCTAAAGATTACAACACAACAGCTTTTAGAATGGTTTCAACTCATAACCTCTTGGTCAATGACACCAAACTCATTAACAACACACCCAGTATACAGCTTAAATCAATGTTGAGGAAGAATAAAGTCTACTGCATATCAAAAGGAGAAGACTGAATATATCTGAAGAAATTGCTCACAACTGGAACAATTCCAGACTAAAGATGAAAAGTTAATTTTCTAAATTCAGTTTCCAATATGGCAGACATATTTAATCACTTTTTGTAAAGGGCAGAGGTGGCTCCCACTAGGAATATATTATTGCTATTGCAAAGTTGTTATTTAATACCTTTCAATTGCACGTTCTCACACACAGCCAAATATGCATGCTTTAAGAAGTCTTTGAAAACATAAATATATTTTAGCAAGATTAAATCTAATCTCGGATAAACTCTATGGAATATGACTGTATCAGTTGGAGGTAGTGTTCATTCATGTTTTACAGCAAGATATGTGGGTTATCACGTAGATTTCCCTGAAGGATGAATAAAGACATAAGAATTGATATAACTTCAAAGCTAGACTGCAGTAAGGTGCTGCTCTTGTTAAGCTTCTCCTTGAGTGCCCAAAATACTTTTCTCTACAACTATAACCACCATCATTATTGCTTTTTTTACATTCATATTTTTCATGCTGGCATGGATTAGACAAAGACTTTTTGAAGCAATATTCTATGGCTAGATGCCTTTCCTGTCACCAACCCTTACTTGTTTATCAAGTAAATGATTCTTTATTCCACTCGTCTTCACATAATAGGTGCAAGCTTGGCTGTGTGGTTAAGAAGCATGTATCCCAACCACACAGTTTTGGGTTCGGTGTGGAACCTTGTGCAGGTGTCTTCTACTATTGCCTCAGGCCAACCAAAGGCTTGTGAGTGGATTTGGTAGACGGAAATGGAAAGAAGCCTATTGTATATATATATATATATATATATGTACACACACACATACACACACGAGCGCAACTGACTTCCATGCAGTTTCCATCTACCAATTTTGGTCAGATTAAAACTGATATAGAAGAAATTTGATCAAACTGCTATGCAATAGGCTGGAACCTGAAACCACAGTGTTACAAAACAAACTGTTATCCACCCAGCCATACATGTTTTATTAAAATGTCAAAAGTTTGATCTTAGCCCTGAGTTAAACCGAAATGGAAACTGAGTGGCATCTCATTAAATGTATGATGATAACTCTAATTCAAACGTCCTGTATCACACTACTTCTGTGTGACAATTACAAAGGCAGTGCATTTCAACAGAAATATGGTAACAAAAGGGTTAAAGTGATTTAAATTAAACCCCATTAAAATTTCATGCTAATTTATGTTCCAAACACCAGCTTGATAATGACAGTTATTTTAATAAATTCTTCATTATATTCAAAAATGAATTGAAACAAAGGCAGTGTATTTCAACAGAAATATGGCAACAAAAGGATTAAGTTGGTAGTTCATGGCTGGCTGAATAGATAAAACATTGGACTAAATGTTTTACACTATTATATCAGGATGATAATTTGGCAAAATAGTTTGAGCTTTGGACAAAATGCCTTGCAACATTTAGTTATAGCCCTTTATGTTCTGAGTTCAAATGTTGCCAAGGTCACTTATGCCTTTCACCCTTGCAGGGTCAATAAAATAAAGTACCAGTAAAAGTAATGGTGGGATGGGGGTGTAATCAACTTGACCCTCCCCCATAAATTTCGAGAATAATAAGTTGTTATTCGTGATAAAACTAAAAGATTCATATTTAAAATTGTAAAAGTTTTAATTTGAATGCAAGCACTTTAAAATTAGTTGTTTTGTGTTATAAAACCAGAGGTGGTGGTCTTAGATGGATTGACACTGAATGGCTAAGTCACCTCACATATAAAATAGATACCATGTGAAGGTAAATCTCACCATTATGGGAAAGAGAGAGACACTTTGCAAATTAATGACTGTTTTGTTATCTTGCAATGCTCTTCCAATGTCATTCACATCCAGACATATTATAGGAATATAATTTAATTTTATTAAATCTTTCCCCACTCACACACTGGAAGGATGAAAGACAAAGCTGACCTCAGCAGGATTTGAACTTTTTAGTTCAAAGACACAATGTGCTGCCTGCTCCAGGAATTGAACCCATGATGGTAAGATTGTGAACCTAACACCCTACCTACTACACTATGTGCCTTCACTCTCCAAACAATAATAGAAGATAATAATGGTTTTTGTTGTTGTTAAACCTAGATCAACCATAATTCAGCTGACCTATGATCAAAGGCATTCCAGCCATGACCATCCTATCAGTTTTATTCACTCAAACTGCATCCAGAACTGCAGTATCTACTGTTACGTAGGAGAGGTTTTGGTGGTTCAGATATAATATTGGTGTAAAGGTTTGGTATTATAGAGCCATAGCTATAAGTAGTAGTAAGAGGAGAAAAGTAAGAGAAGTAGTTCAAGTTTGAGGTGTGGGGGAGGGCTGGACCAACAGAGCTTTCTCATGACCTGATGTAGTAGTGGTGGAAGTTATCAACTAAGGTGGGAAGTGCAGATGGTAGTTGTGATGGGGCTAAGTGGTCCAGGAGTGGTCTATTTGACTGCTATGGTGATTGTTGCTATTGTTGCTGTTGACCTTTACACATTTCAACTCTGACATAGCTTAATGTACTCTAGGATTTCTTTTTTATGATAGTACCTATAGTATATTGAAGTGAGTGCACAGTAATGGGGAGGCGAATCAAAACGAGGGATCTGTCACACATGGAAGAAAATAAGAGATATTATAGGTGAGAACAAATAGTTGGTGGGGGTTGAACCCATTTGGTTGTATAACATTGCATCCAAATAATAAATATGGTTTCTATAACAACACTT
Organism: Octopus rubescens; assembly: GCA_027564515.1. Taxonomy (NCBI): domain Eukaryota; kingdom Metazoa; phylum Mollusca; class Cephalopoda; order Octopoda; family Octopodidae; genus Octopus; species Octopus rubescens. Next base: position 31,284,780 of record JAOPUL010002510.1, read on the forward strand.
ATATTGCATTCTAGCTAAAAAGGGAGCTTCTATGCAAGAGTTTCACAAGGTGGAGGTGTGGCAATATTTTGGTAGACTGTCACCTTTAGAAAAGTACAGACTAGATTATATGGTCCTAGGTACACAGTGCCTTATAACCAGAGAGGATAGTCTTAGCTGAACTTTTTTTTATCAAAGATTTGTTTGATTGAGATGAACTTAGGCAGTGGATTAGCAGGAGTGTTAGAACATCTTACAGTATTTAGTTACAAGTACTTATGGTCCGAGTTCAAATCCTGCTGAGGACAACTTTGCCTTTTAACCTAAAATAAAGTACCAGTGATTATTTTTTAATAAGAAGCTAGTGGACTCATTAAAAAATAATTAGTAGTGTCAGAAGCTGTATTAATACTAAAAGGTAATCTTTATCTCCAACTTAACATGGATGTTGTGTTAGAACACACAATACTGCATTATTTACTCTGAGAGGATCTTTCATATAACCTTGTGGTGCATAAAAGCACTCGTATTATAAAACTGTCTTTATCTAACAAATAATAATAATAATAATTCCAAATGGTAAGATACATAGATGGCTATACTGTTTCAGTTATATAAATTAAATTTTCCTATTAAGGATCCTGCCTGTAATATTAATTATTTCTTCTGTGGTATACACCTCCCTTACAATGTTTTTATACTTCCAGTAACAAACAGAATGAACCTTTAGGATCTAAAGTTTTCTCAGGCATTTTTTATCTATGGACACCTTTGATTCCTATTTTACTCAAATGGACCCTCATAGCTATTCAATGTTTTAAAAAAATCATATATTTTTATAATTAGATATTATTAGGAATTGTATTAAAAAAAATTGTTAAAATATTTTGTGTATTGTTGAAGTTTAATTAATTTATTGTAGATAAATTTTAACAAAATCTTTTCTGGTCCCCCAAGGGCCATATGGACCCTGGTTGAGAACCACTGCTTTAGGTGATCAGTCAACCTACAAGAAATAGCAACCAAATCTTCCTCAATTTACACCCTTCCAAGTAAAAAAATGATAGAGTGGATAATGTAGGCCTCCATCATATATTGCATTAGAAAGAAAAAGACTGGATGGTCATGGCTGGAAGACCTTTGAGCAAACGTTTGATCAACCAGAGCCTATTTAGAGCTAAAACAACAAAAACAATAGTAGTTTAATAAATTCCAACAAACAGATGGAAATGGATCTATAATATCTCAGAAGAATCTTTACAGTAGATGTTGTCCTTCCAATCGAGTCGCAGGCTCTGTTAGAGACTACATTATTTTTTCAACAACTTTTAGCAGTAAACAAAAAGAGAAATTTGAATTGCAGACTGCAATTGCAGCTACACCCACCTGTGCTCTTTAACAATGCAACTACATCTGCAACAAGGCAGTTTACAATAGCAAGTTGCTCATTCCTAAAGCAAGTATTCTAAATTCACATTGACTATGAACAGAACTAACAGCCATGGTAATGTTAAAGATGCTGCTAGCAGAAATTCTAAAAAACAAACGGTATGTATAAGAGGAACAAATTGAAAATAAAAAATAGAATTCAACATTACAAAATAAATATCTTTTTAAAAATTCATTTAAATGTTTTTGAGGGTTTATTTTCATAAATAGTTTCCACAGAAATAATTCAGGAATATTGTTCAGTTAAATGTTCAGTTCTTAAAGGTAAAGAAATGTGAATCCCTGATGGCTGAATAAATACATACACATGCATACATACATACATACATACTCACACATATACACACAAACCACACACACAACCACACACACACACACACACATATATATATGTGTGTGTTTGTGTGTATAATTATATCATCATCAACAATGTTTTGATGTCTATGTCCATATTTCCATGCTTGCATGGGTAAAATGGAATTTGTTGATGCAGATTTTCTATGGTCTGATGCCCTTCCTGTTGCCAGCCCTCATCTGTTTCCCCAACAAGGTAATATTCCCCTATGACTAGACATGCTTTCATGGAGGATTAGAAATGTATGTCACTACTTGTATGATAGTAACATTCATTTATAACTATCGTATAATGTCAAGACAAGGAAACTCAAACATAGACACATACACACAAATAAATACATACATACATATATATATCATCATCATCATCCTCATTTAGCATCCGTTTTCCATGCTGGCATGGGTTAGCCAGTTTGACTGGAGACTGGCAAGCCAGGGAGCTGCACTAGATTCCAGTCCATTTTGACTTGGTTTCTACGGCTGGATACCCTTCCTAACACCAACTACTCCAGAGAGTGTACCGGCTGCCTTTAACGTGTCACCGGCACAGGTGATTTTAACATGTCACTAGTGTTTTTAACGTGTATATATATATATACATACACACACACACACACACACACACACACACACACACACACACACACACACAGGGTTTCATTTATCAAATCCATTCACAAGGTTTTGGTTGGCCCAGATCTATACTAGAAGACACTTGCCTTAGGTGCCATGCAGTGGGACTGAACCAAAACCCACATGGTTGGGAAGCAAACTTTTTAACCATACAGTCATGCCTGCACCTATAAAATAAGGGTACATTCAAGATATGAATCCAGGATCTCCCAGGCCAAGATGTCAGACCAACAACAACGAATTGTACTTAGGGGTGATGACAACACTTATCTCATGCTTATTCATTTTAAGTTGCTGTAAATAGGTATCATAGATAGACATACCTGCCAACTATTAGACAATAAAAGGACTGTTTAATGACTGTTTCATTAGCTTACAGTTCTGAGATCAAGTTATATTGTCCAAACTGGGAAACATTTTTTCCCGCTAAGAATTGCTGAAGCACAGAATAAACAACCTGCATCAATTGTTAGCTGTCAAGACACTACTTCCTTCAAAACTTCCATGCTTCCTGAAATTCGCCAACAGTACACCTGATTCCCCCTACACCTGTTTCTTTTCTTTTTTTTTTTTGAAGACTTATTCACTTTTCACTTCCTGTGCATATTCTATATACTGTTCATGTAGTTTTGGTTACGTTTTCTGATGAGTTGTAATGCACCTCAGCTCTGTTTACAATAAGTTCATTATTATTATTATTAAATACAACGAAGCATTTTGTCCAAAACTAACACCTTTACCGATTCACCATCTCAGAGCTAAAATACAACAACAAATGAACAAGCTTCTGTATATTTGTCTGAGAAGAAAAAGGTTCAATAAGTACCATAGAAATTTAGGGTAGGATCAGTAAGAGGGATAACATAATTAGAGGAGGAAGGTCAATGTCTATGACCTTTTCAGGTGATCCCAGGTCAATGCAACTAATGTAATTGATGGTCAGTTTTGAAGAGTCTAGGTCATTGGCAAGCTTAAATTTTTCAATTTTGGTATCCAGCATTTCTAAAACATTTCTCAACAAGAAATTTCTGATATTTCAAGAGTGAGTTTCTTAGGCTTAAATTATCTCGAAGAATTTGGTCTCCTACTTCAATAAGTCGGCTTCTTATATTTCAGTCTTTTTAAATATTCATATTCAGTTGGTGCCAACTGTTGACACCTGTCACTTGTTATGTCTGTCAGGACAACAATAATAACAATGACAACTAGTATACTTAAACTATACTTATGATAATAAAATATTATGATGATGATGATGATGAATAGGACAGCAGTGGTGACTGCGGTTGTGGCAGCGGTGACAGTGGCAGAAATGGTGATGGTGGTGATGGTGGTGGTGATGGCAACAGTAGGGGTGGAATGGATGTGAGGTGGAGCAATGATAATGGTGATGAGTGTAATAATGGTTTCTGATTTAGGCACAAGGCCAGCCATTTTGGGGGAGGGGGTTAGTCGATTACATCGACTCCAGTG
>JAOPUL010002510.1:31325514-31338535 GCA_027564515.1 Octopus rubescens
TCTCTCTCTCTCTCTCTCTCTCTCTCTCTCTCTCTCTCTCTCTCTCTCTCTCTCTCTCTCTCTCTCTCTCTTATCAAAGAAGAAATCATCTGTGGACAGACCTGAAAAGGAATGGCCTTCGCGAGGTCTAAACGTGCCATATACCACGAGGATGTCTCCACAACTCCAAGGCAAGGCAAATAAATATGTACGCGTGTCATATCTTCATTGCTTAAGAAATATATTCTCCGTCTCACTACGAAATTAGGCCCTAGTGTTTAAACCTTAAGTCTTTTGACAGCTTTCGGTTGGTAGCGAGCCAATTTTGTTTTTTCTGCCATACTCTGCTATAAATGATCTCTAGTGAATCTTTAATGAGAGACAAAATTAGTCTATGTGATATTCAGTTCCAGTTGCTGAAAATTCTATGCTTTAACTACGGATCCTATATTCACATTATGTATAAGTGCATATTTTTAATCATATGAATATAACTCTCTCTCTACATATATTCTGTACAAGTATAGCTATTGGTTAATAAGCATTGGCATCGTTTTGCGATTAATAAATTCGCTTCGAAACTACGTAGTTTCGAGTTACTCCTAGACTAGGGATGATCAATACCTTCTGAGTGAATTTAGTAGACGAAAACTGTGTGGAAGCCTGTTGTAAATATATGTATGTGTCTATGCGTGCACCTTTGTGTTCATGTTGCCTCTCCCATATCTCATCGCTTGATAATCAGTGTAGGTTTTTTATGTCCTTGTAACTTAGCGGTTAAGCAAAAGCGCTTGTTAGAATACGTACCAGGCTTAAAATAAGTACTGATGTTTGATTTATTTGTGTAAACCTTCCATGGCTGTTCCCCAGCATAACCACAGTTCAATAATTAAAATAGGTCAAAGAATGATAAGATCCAAATGTTTCAGAACGCACGTCTTTAAAACATTTGTTTAATATCTATGGATAGAGTCAGAGCATCTATCTTCACTGTCGTGTAATCTGGTTTAAATGGAGCGACATGGAATAGAAAAGCCTATAAAGAGGGATCTACAGGACCTAAAATGGCTTCAACTACAGTGGCATCAGTTAATTTTTATATTCTTTATTATGTTTCTTCTTTTGTTGTGTGACTATCCCTATCCCCGAAAATGTCAGGCCTTTGTGCCCAGTATAGAAAGGATTGTTATTATTATTATTATGAAGATGTCGTACAGTATCCAATATTGTGATGTTGTAGATAATATTGTGCATACCGGGGCGTTTGTACTGTCTGTCAAGTCAGAACAAGGAACTCAGACAGACAGTACTTTACGCAGTATGCGTGCAATTCCAAGTAACACCGATTTTTGCAATACACCAAGATTGTAGGATATTTCTAACGTGTCCAGATGCTTCTTCAGGTTCGGTGGTATTGAACCCAATGCTCCGATGACAACAGGGATAACTTGTTTGACTCTCGCAGCTGCCACATCTTGGTGATCTCAATTTTCAGGTCTCCATATTTGTCGACTTTCTTTCATGATAATATTTTGATCTCCTGGCACTTCCACGTTGATTATTAGGCACTTTTGTTTGTCCCTCATAAAGGTTACTATATCTGGCCTTCGGTGCTCTAACACCTTCTCTGTCTGAAAGTCAATGTCCCAGAGGATCTTTGCCTTCCCGTTTTCGTCCATTAACTTTTCCGGTGTATATTGGTACCAAGCGCCCGTTACCTCATATCCATACTTCCAGCATAATAGCCAGTGCAGGTTTTGGGCTACATTGTCGTGTCTGTGCTTGTACTCTTTCTGTGCAAGACTTTCACAATATAAGCACTAACAATATGAGTCACGCTTTCTACCTTTTTCCCACACATTCTGCAGAGGTTCGTTGTACTTTTGTGATAAATATCCCTTTTCACTGAGTTGGTATTCAATACCTGGTCTTGGGTAGCAATAATTAGGCTTTCAGTCGATTTTTTTTAGGTCACCTTTGCTGAGCCACCCCCAGGATGCTTCCTGGTCTCTTAATTTGTTAGTTTCACGGTGGAACTGATCATGTAATTCCATGCGGAGTAGTGTTTCTTCTCTTTCGTTGGCTATCCATGAACGGAATCCATTAGCACTCTCAACTCCATTGTTGTTAACTCCTTCTACATTAGCAGTATACTGTAGCAGGTCTTGTTCGCTGTTTACCAAATACTCTGACATGCTTCTTCTTTCACTATCGATGCACTCCCGTATGTTAATCAGGCCACGTCCACCTTTACACCTCTTCATGTACAGCTTGTGTACGTTCGCCTTAGGGTGGAGAGTGCGCGCAGAGCGACGAAACTGATTTTTTAAATCCTCCCTCCTTGAACCTTTTTCCCTGAAATTGCTTATCAGGACATGGTTTCTCATTAGTCAATTCAGCAATTGTTCTGTCTCTGTTGGTTGACTGCATAATTGAATCCTGTGTCTTGTTTTTCCACAGTTGTTTATCGCTTATATATTTATCGGTTCAATAGTTGACATCTATCTGTTTTGTTGATTACGTCATTCACACCCTCTTTTGTTAGAGTTGCCAATAGGTCTACATCTAAATTTTATACCCGAAGTGCGATAAAGATGTTTTTGATAGACTCAGCAGTGGTATCTGATGTCTCAGAACTGCCTATCTTTACCGCAGGTTAATTTGTTTTGTTGTCTTGTTATTGCTGCTGTTGCTGCTGCTGGTATTAACGTTTTTGTCGTACTCCCACAGCTAACTCTGGTGCTGCTGCTGCTGCATCTGGTGTTTTACCTTGTTTGCTGTTTAGAATAGTTTGTATAAATAAATTTGTTTTGGTGATTGTAACATGATATAACCTAATTTTTTCTGTTCAGCAAGCGTAACCGACATATATGTGTACATGAGCGCGCGTTTGTGTACACACACACACACACACACACACACACACACACACATACATACACACACACTCTCTCTCTCTCTCTCTTTCTCTCTCTCTCTCTCTCTCTTTCTCTCTCTCTCTTTCTCTCTCTCTCTCTCTCTTTCTCTCTCTCTCACGCACATACGCGCGTGCGCCCCTGTCCCATACGTATAACATCTACATGAGTAAAAAAAACGTCGTGTGCATTGTAACTATGCATGCGTGTCAACAAAAATAAACACTACATATGCAACATAGCAGATACACAGATTTGTACAGTTGTAGTTAAATACATTTACATACACGTATATGTGTGTATATTTTGACTACTGAATACACATACACAAACACACACATTATTGCTCTTATACATTCATATGAAATAGGATTCTCTAAATATCTGCTCAATCAGCGGAAGCATGATAAATGCAACATCGCATGCACATACGCATGTGCATGTACGCACGCACTCCTCACGCTATAGTGACGCTGAACTAAAGGCAGAAATCATTCTGCTTTATAGAACATTATATTTAATATATTTTGAAGTTTCTGCCTACTGTAATAGGTTTAATATCTTTAAGTGTTAATATATAATATTGAGGTACATGAGAACCATACCTCTCTCTATAGCATCAAAATATTAACCATTTCCTGCATTAAATTACGATTTTTGTAATGAATTGGAACTCATTTATTTTTTCTATATTTAATAATTAATAATTATAGTCTTAATGTAGAGGGTGGAGAGTCCGGCTGACCTAACTTTTTCTGCCATTGTTCTACTTATAAATAAATATGCCATTTATCGTTTGATTGAACATGTGATTGGTCACGTATGCGGTAGTTTTGTTGAAGATATTCGTTATTATCATTAAACATTAAGGGGATGGGTCGCCCTTGTTTTTGACCCGCAGGAAATTTGGTATTTAAAAGCAGCTTGAAATGAGTTCAAATCTTTTACTTTGCATTTGCCTTTCATAAGGCATACTTCTGTTCTATGTTCCAGCATAGAGGTATTCCCTATATTAAAAAGACCTTTTGACATTAAACGTTTAATGCAGAAATTTATAGAGCTGAAGGCTTATGTGGAGGAAATTAAGATTCAATCGACCCTTCGAAGAAAATTTTAATCAGACAACAATTAATAACATCTTTAATTGTTGACTTTTTCTTAAGACTATTTTCTTCGACGTCCATTTTGTTTTCTTGTCCTCCATTACTAATATTTCATTCATTCAGTTTTCCTTATATGAACATCAGTTTTTACTCTGGTAATCTACACTTTTGTTTGTTACCATTATAATTCCGTGTCTGCATCAAGTATTTTTCACATTTTTTACACAACAATGCACATTCTTTATGCTATTCCTCAATTCATCCAAACAAGAAGAATCCAATAGTATCAACCCAGCAAGTACCGTATTTTCCAGCATACAAGTCAACGTAGTATATAAGTCGAGGTAGATTTTTCAGTCAAAAACTCAATTTTTAAATAATTAATCATTGTATAAGTCGATCTCTTTTCTCCCGACTAACCATCTTACCAGAGATTTTTCTTTGCAAGTATCTTTTGATAGGATTGGCATTTTCGACGAAAGGGAAGTTCGCAACAGGATGAAACATATCGAAATAAAACCACAAGTTTCTATTTGAAATAATGTTTAATTATTTCAATTTTTATTTTTAACATTTGCCTTTATTTACTATTATAATCGCACATCAATATGAACGCAAAGTAAGTATAAAAAGAATTAACAGGTAACTGAAATGTTTGCTATATGCCATCATGGTGGACTTGAAATGTAAACATTTAAATATTGTCACTATCTTTCCAAATCCTGCTGTATTTCACATGGCGTTTTTGGTCCTCCAAAGTCGTTTTGGTGTATAAGCCGACCTACTTTTGAGGGCTGTAAATTTTGGTCTCAAAAACTTGACTTGTATACCGGAAAATATAGTAAATTATAGTTTGGATTATTTTACTGTCACAAAAAGATGATTCCACGTTTCTCCATGTTACTTGGGTGTCTCTGTTTCAGCCAAATTCAATGCGATGTCGATTAAGACAATTCTATCAATTGCACTCACATTATTTTCAATCGATCAGTCTTTAATATCAATAAAATAGCTAGCGGGTGGCAATACCTCAAGGGAGCGTTCAGTTTATTAAATACACATACAGTGTGTGTGGGGGGTTCTTATATACGTAATCAACAGAGTAATTTGTAGCAATTAGTAGATAATAATACCCTAGTAGCTTAAGTAAGGTAAGAATACATATAATGTAGTCTTATATACCATTAAAATAATAGATGATCACGACTAGAATGCTTTTTAATTATAGGTCTGATTGATCAAGGTTAACATTTATGCAAACTCACTGTCCTAAACATACTTCTAATTGCTTGACTTCAATCACCTCAAAGTAACAAGACTTGCGTCAATTCGCTAAAACGAGACTTGCGTTATTTTACTTCACTAGAAGGAGACTCGCGTTACATCACTTCACCAGAAGGAGGCTTCAATCACCTCAGTAGAAAGCGGCATCACTTCCACAAAAAAGGAGGTTTGTATCACTCGATGCGAATGAGCCCTACGTTGCTTCATTAGAATGTGGTTTGCGTCACTTAAATAGAACGAGATTTAGTATTCACTGCTACAGGGCTTCAGTCACTTTATACAACGAGTTTTATATCACTTCATAAGGACAAAGTTTCAATTATTTCAATACAAAACTTACGTGATTTCAATAGAGCATAGCTCATCTCACTTTAAAAGAACGAAGCAAATATGTTTCATAACAAAACCCACACCCACAAATACACACAAACACACATACAAACACACACACACACACATTATGATGTACTGTTCTGTTATGTGTCATAAGACAGTTACTTCTATTATTAACATTTTTGACTATGATTAAAATATACTGAGTAATTAGATCAAGCCTTTCATTGCATTGTCCCAGCATCCAACCGTGTCTTGTGTTTAATATTTCTTCCTCCACTGAAACTATTGCAGATTTTGCTGAGATTTTCGGCAACAACATTTATTCAAACAAACGTATTTCATCTGTATCACTGATTTTACTCACCCGAAATGAATTTCTGTTAGTATCCGACCTCTTAATTTCTCTTCGTATTACTCCCATACACCTAACATTACATACGAATCTTCATCTTATAACTAACGCGCCGTGTTTTTCTTGGATTCACTTCGAGCTTTCACATTTCTAGTTTTACTTTTTCTCTGTGAGCAGGAAGCCAGATCAGTTTCACTTTGCGTAACAGTGGGGGAGATTAATACGCACTTCAAAGCGGTAAAAGTTAGGGCAGAAGAAATAGAAACAGTAAGAGAGAGAGAGAGAGAGAGAGAGAGAGAGAGAGAGAGAGAGAGAGAGAGAGAGAGAGAGAGAGAGAGAGAGAGAGAGCGGAGGGAAGAGGGGGAGATAAGGTGAAGGAATGAAATAAAAAATGTAAGACTGGAAGAATACAACAATTATTTAGTGAATAGAGACTCGTCTTAACGACACGGAACATATTCATCGAAGTTTACACAATCCGAAATAAAAGATTACAAAATTGAGGGAATAAGAAAAGCTAATGTAAGGCTACTTCAAACTAAAGATCGGGCATTACGAAGATGGTGTTCAGGAACTGGATCACTACATTGCAGAGGGAAACCTGTAAGTGATCGGCATTCAGAACTGTTTAGTATCGCGTACTCGGTATGTGATGGGTGTTTCCTTTTATTACGTCACTGAAGGAATATGAAGTGGTAACAGAAACACATGTTAACCAGGATTTGGTGGTGGGCTTGAAATTCGGCATCTGGAGACATATTCAATGCCCCAACATCACTGGCCCGTGGAATCCATGGGCTACGTGAGGAGGAGGGGCCAGGAATGGCGGTATGACTCTTTTCTTTCAAACGATCAAGAAAATCCCGAAAATATATCAGACTTGATCAAGCCGCCAGACTACAATCGGCTGTGTGTAATGATGGTGGTGTGGAGAGAAGACCAAGGTGTCACATATGTGGTGCCACCAATTATCTAAGGGCCTTCTTCACAAAACAGAGGGAAAATGAAAGACGGCCCACACTGCTGTCAACTTCAAAATGACAGCAACAATTATCACTACAGTAGCTGTAGGAGGAGAGACCACCACCACCACCACCACCACAATCCAAAGATGCCCCAAAATCAATACCACAAGATTCAACAGAACAGCAGAAAGCTCATTAACTAGCCACCTACCACTACCAACTACATCCACACCACTACTCCAACACCTTCACCACCACCACCACCACCTCCACTATAACAATAACAACTAAACGTATAGCCACACCTACAACAAAAATACACAGACACAACAACAACAGTGGCCAAATCCAAGTGTCACTTTTAATTAAACACATTTTTGTAAATAGAAAGAACTGAGGACAGAGGAGTGTCACAATAAAACAAAAAAAGTGGTTAGACGTTCATTCCCAGAACCGCAGACTCCAACTGAAGACATCAAAAGTGGTTTGTCTACTGGACCTAAAAAAACATCCCAGGTAATGTAGGAATGCTTTGGGACAGAGTGATCAATAATTTTTTGGAGTGGCCTTTCAAAGTCCTCCTTGCAGAGAAGATAGGTTTACCAGTCTTCTTTACTTTCTCCAACCTTTTGAACAAAGTAAGATGCATAAATATATGTAGCCTGACGTCGGCATGGAAGCAAAGACACTTATTAACGATTCCATATCTCTAAACATAGATGTGATAGCCATCAGTGAGACCAGTTTTCCGGGACCCACTTATTTGCGACTATCTTTGAAGACTATGAGGTATACTCATTTTGTGACCGGCCCAGATCGGTCTTCTGGGTGGCAATATTATTTCGGAAAAGTTTAGATTTTTCAAGGTACGGATAATCTTCATGAACTCAGACAATAAGCCGGTGGTGCTGGACTGGAGCAGCAATTAAGAGGTGTTTCTAACCTAATTGCCGTATATGTCGGAGCAAGGTTGCTGGACATCATTCAGACGTCTCAAAGTTTTAAGAACGTCCCGCTATCGTGTGCCAATAATAAACTAGAATTGTATTCTACACGTTTACTGGGTGTGTGTGAAGTTAGCCGACAGGCAATAATAGGATGTCAAATCCTAGCAAACCTACTCAGACATTTCCAACTGTCTAACAGAGACCAATTGGATTTCCTAATGCATCAATAAGGACATGGAGCTAACGCATAGGATACCACAACAATCGTATCTTGATAGAGTATTTGTTAGATCAGTGAATAGACGCAGTATAAGATGTCCGCATATTGAAGCGGTCGGTTGCATAAATCACTAATGTGTGATTTGCACGACCGAAATAAGTCGCATAGACAGGGATCGGTTACTGGAAGTTGAACGCGTCTTTCTTGGTGTGAAAAGCCCACAGCGACCGGATTAGCGAATTGGACAGGCAGAATGTAAAAGCGGCGATCACCTACAACCGGCAGTGGAAGGCCATGAAAAGGACAATAACATTTAATAATGAAATAGCGAAAATTAGAAATGAATTAGAAGGAGTTAGTGATTACATTAGAAGAGGTGATAAGGAAAGGCATCGCGACATACGTGCCAGTTGCGAGAAAGACCCTTGACCATTTTTTCAACGGCAAACACGGAGGTTGCATGATCAGAGTTAAAGCGTGTGTTCTTAAACATGATCGAATGAAAGCTATTCGATGGGCGCGGATCACAAAACTGCGACGTGGCAACAAAACAACGATTCTATCTTTGATGGACTGAGACGTGCCGCTCGAGCTATTTGATTTCAAGCAGATTTTATTTCCCTGTAACAGTTTGGCTCAACTTTTCGAGTGAGTGATGAACTAGAGACTTTTGACAGTATTTGTGAGAGGATCAAACTGCGTGGTTAGTAAGGTTTGCCATTTGATCTTTACGTGTACACGCCAGATTTGTTCGGTGATGTCTTGACCTAGGTCGACTGCGACTGACAACAAAAAAGATAGTTCTGTTCACTGGGGTGTGGGAGTGTCTTTGAGGAAGGATCCAAACAATGAGTACATTATAATTTCCTACCGAACACTATTTTGAATACAGGGTTTAATATTTTAGACACGGTGCTAGCAAAGTAGGTGGTACATATCGCCTGTAGTGCAGTCAAGAAAACGTAAACCTGCGCTATGCTAGGAAAATCTATCCACGATAACCTCCAACAACATTTCCTTCGACGTGGAAGAGTCGAGCTATCCCGGCATACGTGGACTATGTCACCGTAATATTGTAGAGCACTATAGTAGTCAAGGCGGTCAGCACCGATCAAAAGGAAGATGAGACGGTAACAGAAGCAAATATTAACTCAAACAAGTCGGTGGGTTTGCAACCTGGCACCTGGAAAGCAAGAACAAGCTGGAAGCCAGCGTTGGGGGGACTGCACAGGTGGACCAGTTAAGTTGCTTGGGATCTGATTCGGTTCAGTTCGGTTCCATACCAGGTGGATTGGAAATGGGGCACCGAATGACCTTCGTACATTGTTCCAGTCTATTCTTACCAGATAGGAACATCTATTCTTTCACTTCTTGTAGAAGGACGCGTTCCATTGTCAGGCAAATGAACGGCCGCGGAAATACGGAAGGCGACGAACGATTGCACAAGTCGCAAATCGCCTGATTTGGATGGTCTGCCCTATGAATTCAATGAGTTTATGCCAGAATTGTTTGGCAGACGTCTGGTGTGGTAACGCTGCTGAGAAAGGACGCCGACAAGGGGGGCGTGTTGGGAATTTTCGGTCCATAACTCTGCTAAACAGAGTTTGAGATTTTGGCCAAGGTGTTAGCGAAAAGGTTGGCACTTGTCGTCAGTAGTCTAGCCGGGGAAGCACAAACGTGCGCAATCTCGAAAAGGTCTATCCACGACAACCTCCACCTAATGCGATACATCATTGAGTAGGCTGGGACTAAAGCTGGCTTCGGTGAGGCTCTGATCAATTTGGATCAATCCAAGGCATTCGATAGGGTCGACCATCGTTACTTTGAAGGCGTCCTGAAAGCGGTCTTTCGGAAACTTTTTCAGAGGCTGGATCGCTGCAATGCACAGCGGCACCTGCTTGGTGGTCAAAGTAAACGGTCACCTATCAGAGCCGTTTAGCATCGCTTGATCGGTCCGTCAGGGCTGCCCGCTGTCACTTCTGTACGTATTGGCTCTTGAGCAACTGCTGCAGAGGTTGAAACAGTTAAGGAGCATCCCTCTCGAACTGGGACACGGGAGGGCACTGGCGACGTACGCGGAGAACGGACCGGTTAAACTGCTCGTGGTCTGGTTTGGTCCCGACCTCCAAGTGGATATGAACTGGGGCGCAGTGACGAACAGGGTGGCCAGAAATGGGTTGAGAGGAAACTGTCCCTGAAAGGTCGGGCAGAGGTAGCGAATGGTTACATCACCTCCGTTATCATTTATTGTCTGACCGTCATGCCTTGCCCCATTACCGTTTGACCAGGTTGGGGCGTCTCTTATTTTATTTCTTGTGGAAGGGACGCGTTCCAATGGACAGACGATCAGTCTGCTGCCAACACTATTTGAGTGGTGTATTAGGCATGCGGTGGCTTCTAATGCGTGGACCCGCGCTCAGGTTGCGCCACCTGCTACGATTTCTGGACGTTGGGTGTGTGTGGGCTCCGTTTATGAGGCTCGTCTTTCCGCAGCTCGTCTCCTTGATGGAGCTGCAGACCTGGCTGAAGAAAAGACCGAAACTGGGCGTCTGGCCCTAGAATGCCGTCAGCACTCCACCAGTCGGGTAATAGGATCGGTGGATGTTCCGCTTTAGCAATTTATAGAGAATTAGTTGCTGGAAAGTGCGAAGACGTTCTCGGGAAGACTCTGGGCGTCGATGAAAACGAACTGGCTAGTCTGTTCCGGAGGACTTTCCAGTCAGGAACTATCATGGATAATTTCCAGATGTCCTAGGCATGGCAATGCTACCGGAGGCGCTACCGGTTCGAGATAAACTCTACAGACACGGATGTGCTGTCAGACGGGCTTGTCCGAGGTACGCGCAGAGCGACGAAACCGTTCTGCACGCACTAGTTCAGTCTCTGGGCATTGCTTACTTGTGGGGTTATGTCAAAACAGCTGCTATTGCATGTGGGACGGATCCATCTATCGGCCGAGTCCACAATAATGATTGCCCCACCGCCCTCCTTTAAGCGGGCAGGTAAGACAGTTTTCCTTTGCCTGGTGGCTGTGGCGAAAGGGGTTGCATGGTGGACGAGATTGAAAGGCATGAGGACAGATATATTCCTCTTTGGTAGAGGCCTCATCGACTTTTTCAAGTTTTAAGGGAGGTGCTGTCCTCGAGTGAATTTATTGAAAGGTGGGTGAAAGTTGCGCAAATGGCAAGAGTGGAAGGTACCGCTCTAAGTGTAGATCTGTGAGTCGGAGAGAAAGAAGCGGAGGTGAAGCGGACCCGTCGTGAAAATTGGTCTGGGATCAGTGTGGAGGTGCTACACCACATTAAACCAGACACGATCCACTAAATCCCAGACCTTATTCGCTTTCCAGGAGGGGAAGATCTACACGTTACGGCTGAGGGTAGAAAGTCAGTGTTATCTGTGTGGAGAGACAGCTTTCTGCTCCTAACAGAAGACAGGGAATCATAGAACCTGCTAACACCAGTTTAGCATCGCACGTTCGGTCCATCAAAGATGCCCATTCTGTACGTGCTGGCTCTCAAGACATTACTATGGAAGCTGAATGTTTCGAGGGGCATCCCACGTGAACTAGGATGCGGAGGGTTCGTGTCGGCTAATGTGGACGACGTCACCGAAATAGTGTCGGATATCGCGGAAATCGAGGTGATCGACACTGACCTAAGGGAATACGAAGCGACAACAGGAGCAAAGATTAACCAGGAGAAGTGCGTGGGCCTGCAGCTCGGTACCTATAGAAGCAGGTTCATACCGTCCGGCAGTTAGGGCGCTGGATGGAAGGACCGGTTAAATTGATCGGGGTCTGTTTTAGTTCGAACCTCTAGGTGGGCAAGAACTGGGGGAGGTGACGAGAAGGGTGACAAGTCCCACCCAGAAATGGGCAGAAAGGAAGCTGTCCCTGAATGGCCGGGTGGAGGTGGCGAATGCGTACATCGCTTCCGTCATCCACTACTGCCTGACCGTTGCCCCTTCCCCTGCTTCGTGGCTGACGAAACTGAAGGGCTTGCATTTCCGCTTTCTGTGGAAGGGATGTGTTCCGCTGAGTGAAGGAGTGGACATGTCGTGGCTAAGGATGTGCATACATGCGCGAGGCTGTGGCATCACCAGCATTACTTGACGGTGAGCTGGTGTGGTCGACGTTTGTCAGACAGGATCTTCTGCAGCTCGTCTCATTGACAGAGCTACAGTCCTGGATCAAGCGTAGACCGAGAAAGGGCGCTTGGCACCTGAAATGTCGGCAAGCGCTCACAGCCATCTGCCAGTCGGGCAATGCGGTCGGTGGAAGCTCCACATTGGAGTTCTATCAGGTATTAGTGGCGGGCAAGATCGACGACGCCTTCGGTGAAACTCTGGGCGTTGATAATTCCTAGTGCTCCTACGATCACTGGTATTGTAAACGCCTTGAGATGCCACATTTTCTCAATTTCAATGAGTAAGTCTTTATATTTTCTGAGCTTGAAAAATTCTTTTGCCGGGATATTATGATCGCAGGGGATGCTCATGTCAATCAATAGACAGACTTTATTGTTTCACAACAATATCCGGTTTATTAGCTTTGATTGTTCGGTCTGTATGTACTGGAAAGACCCATAGAATCGTCACATTTCCCCCCTCAGTTACAGCCTCAGGGTGGTGATTATACCACATGTCGGCGGTTTTGATGTTATAATGCCGACATATTGGCCTGTGTAGATATTGGCCAACTCTGTCATGTCTTGATTTATATTCCACTGGTGCTAAAACTTTACATCCAGAGCTTAGGTGGTCCACTGTTTCAATCATATCATTGCAGAATCGGCATTTTGGATCTGCTCCATTTTTCATCATTGGCTTGGTAGTTCCGGGTCATTATTATTATTATTATTATTATTATTATTATTATTATTATTATTATACGAGTTTTTCTTTATCTTTCAATTATGA
>JAOPUL010002510.1:31514283-31524668 GCA_027564515.1 Octopus rubescens
ACAGATGGAAAGAAAAAGCATACTCGAATATTTAGAGAACAGCACAGAGAAACTACTAAAGACAGTGAATAAGGAATAGGGGATGAAGTGTAGAATAGGAGAAAAAGACAAACATGAAATTCAAAGAGAGCACGTTAGACGGATTGAAGAGAAACCCTTACAAGGCCAATTTTCAGAAAGCCACTGAGGAAGTATGTGGAACAAAAACCTGGGCTTGGCTAAAAATAGGGCAATGAAAAAAGAAACAGAGAGACTAATTATAGCAGCGATAAAAACAAACAACTTGAGGAAAAATGTATTTGGGGAGAATGTGTCAGAAAAATGTAGAGTCTGTGGAACTCGGAACGAGACAGTGGCATATGTTGTTGTAGAGTGTCTCAAGTTGGCACAGGAAGAGCATAAGAAATGGAGGCATGACCAAGTTGTAAAAGTTTTACACTGGAATCTTTGCCAGAAATGGGGATTTGAAACTGGAGACACATGGTATAATCATTGGGTCGAAAGAGTGCTGGAGTCAAAGAAATGCAAGATACTGTAGGACTTTCTTATTCAAACGGACAAGAAACTAGAAAGTATTAGAACAGACATAACATTAATAAACAAGAAAAAGCGAAGTTGCTTACCGATTGATCCAGCATGCCTGTTTGATCCTCGGATCGTAAAGAAAGAGGACAAAAAACAAACAAAAATACAATCCCCTAAAATTTGAAATTTCGAGAATCTGGAATATGAAAACTGTAAAGTTTGTGCCTATAATAATAGGTGCATTGAGAACTGTAAGAAAAGATATAGACATATGGTCGAAGGAGATTGCAATACAATTTCCCGTGGAACTTCTACAGAAAGTTTGCCTCTTGCGGACAGGAAAGATTATCAGGAGGGTTCTAAGCACTTGAAAAACTATTGAAAGCTTGTGGATACCTAAGGTTACTCGCTACCCACAAAATCTTACCAGGAATAAGACCGAACCAGTGTCAAACCAAGAATAATAATAACAATAATGCATTGTGCCTTCCACCCTAAGGCGAACGTACAGGCATGGTGCTCTCCACCCTAAGGCGAACGTACACAGACTGTACATGAAGAGGTGTAACGGCGGACGTGACCTGATTAGCGTACGTGAGTGCATCGACAGTGAAAGACGAAGCATGGCAGAGTATTTGGTAAACAGCGAACAAGACCTACTATAGAATGCTGCTAATGTAGAAAGAGCTACCAACAATGGAGATGAGAGTGCTAATGGATTCCGTTCATGGATAGCCAGTTAGAGAGAAGAAACACTACTCCACATGGAATTACATGGTCAGTTCCACTGTGAAACTAAACACTTAAAAGCCCAGGAAGCATCATGGAGGTGGCTAAGAAAAGGTGACCTAAAGAAGACGACTGAAAGCTTAATCATCGCTGCCCAGAACCAGGCATTGAATACCAACTCAGTGAAAATGGAAAATTTACGACACAAGTACAACGAACCTCTGCACAATGTGTGGAAAAAAGATCGAAAGCGTGACTCACATTGTTAGTGATTGTGAAAGTCTTGCACAGAAGGAGTACAAGCGCAGACACGTCAAGGTAGCTCAAACCCTGTACTGGCTACTATGCCGGAAGTATGGACATGAGGTAACGGGCGCTTGGTACCAACATACATCGCAAAAAGTAATTGACGAAAATGGGAAGGCAAAGATCCTGTGGGACTTTGACTTCTAGACAGACAAGGTGCTAGAGCACCGAAGATGAGATATAGTGACTTTTAGGAGGGACAAGAAGAATTGCCTAATAATCGACGTGGCAGTGCCAGGAGACCAAAATAGCATCATGAAAGAAAGAGAACATTTTGACAAATATGGAGACCTGAAAATTGAGATCGCCAAGATGTGGCAGGTTGTTCGTGTTGTCATCGGAGCATTGGGTTCAATACCACCGAATCTGAAGAAGCATCTGTACACGTTAGAAATACCCTACAATCTTGATGTATTGCAAACATCAGCGTTACTTGGAACTGCACGCATACTGCGTAAAGTACTGTCTGAGGTCCTTGTTATGACTTGACACAAAGTATAAACGCCGGTACACACAATATAATCTACAACATCACAATATTGGGTACTGTGCGACATCTTCATAATAATAATGATTTCCTTTGTTTGTCACCAAGCCGACCGATGAAGGGGGACAATACAAAGACAAACATAAAGTGTGGGGAGTTACAAATATAAGGAAATGATTAAAAAACCCCGGAATATACACGGTATACAACAAACAAAGAAAGGAAGTATATATGGTATACAATAGTAAGAAAAAAAAGATGATTGTGATGTGGTTCTACAGATAGTGGAGGACCTCTAGGGATAATCGAAGAACCCCACCTTCCAAATCTCCATGAACACCAGGGGCAAGTGTCCTCTCCAATTCTTTCTCTCCGACTCACAGGACTACACTTAGAGCGGTAACATCCACTCTTGCCATTTTCGCAACTTTCACCCATCTTTCAATAAATTCCCTCTCCCCCTCACTTTCATTTTCAAGTGAAACTTGTAAAAGTCGATGCGGCCTCTACCAAAGAGGAATGTATCGGTTCTCATACTGTTCAACCTCGTCCACTATACAACCTCTTTCGCCACAGGCACCAGGCAAAGGAAAACTGCCTTACTTGCTCGATTAAAGGATAGTGGTGGGGCAATCATCACTATGGACTTGGCCGATAGACGGATCCGTCTCACACGTGACAGCAGCTGTTTGACATAACTCCACAAGTCCGCAATTCCAGGACACTGAACGAGTGCATGCAGAATGGTTTTGTCGCTCTGCCCGCACCTCAGACAAGCCAGTCTGACAGCACATCCGTGCCTGTAGAGTTTATCTCGAACCGGCAACTGCTCCCGGTAGCACTGACAGGCCAAGGAGATCTGGAAATTATTCATGATATTTCCCAACCGGAAAGTCCTCCGGAACAGACTAGCCAGTTCGTTTTCATCGACGCCCAGAGTCTCCTCGAGAACGTCGTCGCACTTTCCCGCCAGTAATCCTCTATAAATTGCTATAGCAGAACGTCCACCGACTGGTAGAGGGCTGTGAACGTTGACGACATTCTAGGTGCCAGGCATCCAGTCTCGGTCTTTTCTTCATCCAGTACTGCAGCTCCGCCAAGGATACTAGCTGCGGAAAGACGTGCCTCATAAACGGAGCCCACACACGCTCAGCGTGTAGAAATCATTGTAGGTGGTGGAACCTCAACACGTGTATACGCATTAGAAGCCATTGCATGCCTAATACGCCACTCAAAGAGTGCTGGCAGCAGACTGGCCGCCTGAACATTGAAACGCGTCCCTTCTACAAGAAATAAAATAAGAGACGCTCCAACCTGGTCAAGCAGTAACCGGGGCAAGGCACGGCAGTCAGGCGATAAATCATAACAGAGGAAAATGTAGGCATTCGCCACCTCTGCCCCCCTTCCAGGGACAGCTTCCTGTCAGCCCATTTCTGGGTAAGACTGGCCACCTTGTTCCTCCCCTCGCCCCAGTTCTTATCCACCTGGAAGTCGGGACCAAACCAGACTCCGAGCAGTTTAACTGGTCCGTCTGTCAAGCGTCCGACGACGCCGTCCAATGGCATCGATCTGCCGTTCAAGGTACCCAACCGCACGCCCACCGACCTGTCAGCGTTGATTTTGGCCCCAGCAACCAACTCATATTCTTCTAGAATGGTGCCGACTGTCACCATTTCGGAGGCGTTCGATACCATGACGGTGACGTCGTCCGCGTACATGGACACATGCCCAGTTCGAGAAGGATGCTCTTTAACTGTTCCAACTTCCGCAGAAGTGGGCCGAGAACCAGTACATGCATTGCAGCGATCCAGCCTCTGAAAACAGGCCCGAAACCGACAGCGTTCAGGATGGCTTCCATGTAGTGATGGTTGACACTATCGAATGCTTTGGATTGATCCAAATTGATTAAAGCCGCACCGAAGCCAGCTTTAGTCCCCGCCCACTCTATGATGTATCGCCGAGAACCGCGACAGGCCGTTCAGGTATGAACTAAAGTCCGCTACCGTCGTCGACACATTACCCTCCCCAAACAGCCGAGCGAAGTGCTGCTGAAAAGCAGCACACATCTGCTCGGAATCGAGTAGCACAGCACGCGCCCGATCGACCAAGGACCTGATTGTGGACTTGTTGCCACGCCGCGTCTCCACGTCGCGTCTCCACGGTGCGAGCTCCTCAGACGGCTTTAGTTCTTTCGTATTTGAGCGCACGGACCCTAGTTATGGCAACGCAGCCTTCGTGTTTTGCCTCGAAGAAATGGTCAAGGGCCATTCCCGCCGCTAGCACGTCGGTCACGATTCCTTTACTAATAGCCTCTTCTAGTTTGCTAACTAACTCTCCCTCTAATCTATGTCTTTCTATTGTTAACTCTTTGCTAAAAGCTATCGATTCTACTTTAATCACTCTCTTCAGGGTGATCCACCATCGGTTGTTGACAATTAACCCCGTCAACTGGCGCTTAACTATATCAATGATTCGCTCCGTGTAATCTTTGCGTCCTGGAAAGGACGCGTTCAACTTTCAGTAACCAGGTCAGGGTCTACGGGTCGTATCTAAATCGACTGTGCAGATCACAAACTTGTGGTCTGTGTAGTCGACCAATTTGTATTCTGGACAACTTACGCTATCCCTATCCGCTGACCTAACAAATACTCTATCTAGATACGATTTGGATGGCCCGTTGTGGTTGATTCATATCCACACTGGCACATCAGGGAAATCCGGTCGATACCTGTCAGACGGTTGGAATAGTCTGAGCAGGTTTTCGAGGATTTTCACCCCCTTATGCTATGAACTAGCCCTACACAGTCCTTCCGTGCGTCTAAAATAATATTCCAGTCCCCTACTAGTACTAAAGTGCGAGACCTTCTCAGGAATGGTTCTAGAAGCCTGAAGAAATCTGGCTTTCCAGCTTCTGACAGGGCATAAACAGCCACCAGTCTAAAGGTGCCCCCTTCGCTATTATTCACGTCCAAGACCACCACCTTGCCGTCTGGGTCCAAGAAGATTGCCCGTACTTGGAGATCCAAGGATTTTCGAAATAGCACTGCTACATCGTCACTCGCTCCCGCTAGACCACAATATGAGAATATCTCGTAGTCTTCGAAAATCGATGCTATAGCATTCTTTCCGGAAATTCATGTTTCACTAATGGCGGCTACATCTAAATCAAGCGACCTGAGATCATTGAGCAAGTGACTTTGCTTCCCAGGCCACGCATATTCACACACCCCATTCTCAGAACAGTCATGCTAGTCGGAGAAAGAAAAAAAGAGGATGAGGTCACTTCCCTTTATTTTTGAGAAGCGCGGTTTAAAAGACATTCACTCTACAGGTGAATGTCTTTTAAAAGGCCCTTCCAAAAGCCTTTTGTCTCTTGTCTTTTTAAAAATCGCAACACTAGCTGGAAAATTTCCCCGGATTGTTTTATAAACGTCTGGGGACGTTTTAATCAATAACCTGTCCTTCAGAGTTTGGAGGAGGAAATCCTCGAATTCCTTTCTCTCTGTCTGAAGTTTGTTTCTATTTTGATTTACAAAATCCATCAAATCCCTAGTGAAATTGATGGCTACATTTTGCGTACGGTTGGGAGTATTTTCTTGTTTTTGCAGTTTCCTTATAGGTTGTTTCTGTGTTTTTGTGTTTTGTCGTTATTGTTGTTGCTGGAGTAGTTGGGAATAAGGCTGCAGTTGTGTATTTTGTGTTTGTTGTTGCTGTGTTCTTGGGAGTAGGTCTATGTACCCTCCTCCTCTTTCGTCTGCCTCTCCCTTGCTCTTCTTTCGGCCTGTTATTCTTTCTCCAAGTCATTGCTGTTGTTGTTGGTTTGGGGAGCAGGGCACATATGTGGAGTCTTTGTTTTCTACCCCCCACCAAGACTGACAAGTGGGTGCTATTCGGGAGGTCTATAAGATCAGGTGTCTCGTCAATATAGATTTAACCACATTGTATGATCAGTTCCATACCTATACCTGACCTGTTTTGTTGAGGTATTTTCTTTACCATTAAGATAGTCACCTTTTCTCCCTCTATACCTGCTAAGACTGCCGCCTCCAAACAGGTGATGGATATTTCTGACGGCACGTTCATCACCCTAACTTTAGCAAGAAGTCTTCATTCCTCAAAGTCGTCACTGTATGAAATCTGGCTTCTTCTGCAGTCCCAAATCTCACTTCAACTGTCCCAAACTTCTTTCCTCGAGTGATGTGGGTGTTGTGTTTCCACACACGCCCAAGGCATTTTTGGATTTGGCTCTCAGTAGCATTTTCTACACAGCGTGGTTTTACTCCGATGCAGTGTTATGTAACCGTGCATCTCAAAAAAGTTTTCCCTCACGTCAGGTGAAGGGTGAGGGTAACTCTTCCCCCATTTCTTTCTACTATTCTTCTGGCCAATTTCAATTCTTCTTCTTCTATGAGGAAATCTTCCCGATTTCTAGTAGCATTCGCAAAAGAAATCCCTTTTCCAACATCTCTTATTGTGGCTGTAGCTACTTTACCGGCTGCAGTGGTGGCGGTGGCGGCAACGGTGGCGATAGTGGTGGGGGCAACGGAGGCGGCGATGGCGGTGGTGGAGTTCGCCTTTCTTTCAAAAATTTCAGTGTTTTTCTTTCCTACTTTAGGTTTCATATCTTTCTTACCATTATTGCTATTGACGTTGTTGTTGTTGTTGTTGTTGTGGTTGTTGTTGTTGTTCCATTGTTGCTTTACTGAACTGTCAAATGTGTTGACACTGCTAACAGACAAAATTGTATTAACTTCATTTTTTTTTGTTTTTGATGGCGTGGCGGTGACGTCATTTACTGTAGTCAACGCTACGCCAGTATTCTCTTTCATTTCGGACAAGGAACGCATCTTGTCATCGAATATTATGATTACTTCTTTCTCTGCCATGTTTTAAAATATTTGGAAAATAGCAAAATATTTGCTTTTTGCGACAGTTTCAGAAAGTTAAAAAACATTAATGTGCACCCCCTGGAAAACAGGGGTGTTTCTAAGCAGAAATACTACCAGCGCATTCCAGACAAGGTTCAAAACAAGGTGGTAACAATAAAAATGAAAGAATGAGGCCTTAACAAGCCTTAACAGGCCGAAATGATTGACAAACACTCTTATGACTTACGGAGCTTCAAGTTACAGTGTCTTTCCAGAATGGTGGCCATAATAATAATAATGCTTTCTATACTAGGCACAAAGGCCTGAAATTTGTGGGGTGGTGAGTAGTCGATTTTATCGACCCCAGTTCGTAACTGGTACACTCTTTATCGACCCCGGAAGGATGAAAGGCAAAGTCAACCCCGGCGGCATTTGAACTCAGAACGTAAAGTCGGAAAAAATGCCGTTAAGCATTTTTCCCGGCGTGCTAACGATTCTGCCAGCTCGCAATAATCTTGGCGCATTGCAAAACTCGGCTTTTCTTGGAACTGCATGCAAACTGCGTAAAGTACTGTCTGTCTGAGATCCTTGTGACTTGACAGACTGTACAAACCACCGGTACACACAATATCTTCAATCTACAACATCACAATATTGAATACTGTGCGACGTCTTCAATAATAATGATAATAATAGTAGATGATGATGATGATGATGATGATAATTGTTCTGACGACTTCAAAGCTTTTATGGACAATCATCTGTCACAGATAGACATTTCTTTTCAGACAAAAAAAAAAAACTATTGAAAGATTTGTCCAGCCCCCTGTGGACACATTAAAGTCTAGAAACTATTTTCTGCGAAAGGGTGTCTACCCGAGGCAGTTCATGTCACATAAATCTATGTTGAAAGCTCTTAATCATACAACAGACACAATAAATAAATAAAAAAAAACAGATTGCAATGCTCCGCACGTTAAATCTAAAGAGATTAAGTTATGTTTGCAAATAAAAAACAAATCAGATATCAATAAGAAATGAAATAAAATATAAACAAATATGATGTTTAAAGAACGAATATTTCCCTCCACTACACCCCTGAAATAGTTTCGTATACAACCAATTATCTACACTATGTATTGTAAATTAAATACATTTGTAAGTCATTGCATCCTTTAATTGCTGCCAAAAGCGAAAGAAATTACGCAAAATTGTTAGACAATTCTTTTTTATGGCTAATGTCTCGCAAAAATTCTTTAAATCATTTGAAGACTTAGTACCAGGAATAGTATAAGTGACGCACATGAACATTCTGTTTCAATGAACAGAAATCTGCAAATATAAAGAAAACAAAACGAATAAACATACGTACGTAATAACACACGTACACGCTAACACACGTACACGCTAACACACATACACGCTAACACACGTACACGCTAACACACATACACGCTAACACACGTACACGCTAACACACGTACACGCTAACACACGTACACGCTAACACACATACACGCTAACACACATACACGCTAACACACGTACACGCTAACACACGTACACGCTAACACACGTACACGATAACACACATACACGCTAACACACGTACACGCTAACACACGTACACGATAACACACATACACGCTAACACACATACACGCTAACACACGTACACACTAACACACATACACACTAACACACGTACACGCTAACACACGTACACGCTAACACACGTACACAGATATAGAAACACGCGAACGCTCACACCCATACACTTACGCATACATGCACACGCACAAATACATGAATTAAATATAAATAGAATCATACTACTCCCATACATATTCCAACAAGAATTTATAGCAGTATATAAACGTATGTCTACTGGATTAATACACAACATTGAAAATATCTGCATTTTCTTTTTATCTTGAATAACATCTCTACTATTGCAACTGATACTGAAAATAGCGCAGAAAGAATACAAATTTTAATACAAGAGAATTATTGCTGTTTTTGTTTCATTGAAAGAACAAGTGTGTCTGCTTATTTTTAAAGACAATAGCATGGAGAGGTAATTGTAAGTGCTCCTTGTTAGAAACTTAAGCGTACAGAAATCAATAAATATTCATTGATAAAATAATAGAAACAGCAATTTGAAACAACGAAGCATTAAATGATAAAGGACGGCAGTTTCGTTAAGTTGTATTTAATTCTCTTTGAATAACTTAGTAGATGTTTGTAGGAGAGTGATACAGTCGGGTAAGTCATGACCAATGTATTACTGGTACTGGTTGACAACACAGAGAAAATAAAAGGCAATGAGCCAAGGAGAGAACCTCTACAGAGTCAATGAACCTGCGAGAAATAGCACCTTATTGTTTTTCTAAAAATAAGGACACGTTAGATTTTGTAGTTCCTGACAAAATGACGAGATGCACAGAGCTAGAATTTGAACTTATGTCTACTGAATTATGGCGAATCTAGGGGTTAACAACAACAACGACAACAAAAAATATTGATTCCTTTGATTAGGTAGAAATACACAAAGTTCAATTTGTCGTGTGACTACTAATTACTAGTGCAAGTAGGCTTCCACTTTTACAATCGTTGTGCACCCACAAATACCAGTTTCAAAAATAAGAGATGCTCCCAGTATTATTGTGCATGTAACACAATCACACTGAGACGTTTCAAGTGTTCTTAGCTAATAAACGAGTTAAGAAAACTTGTACAAGGAGACTAAACAAAACATTAGATATGAAGATATTGGAATTTCGGAATCCATTGTTGTCTTCAGGCATAAACTGATATTCACTTGAAGTAGATCGATTGTATTTTTGAATATGTGGATCTAAATATCTAGGTATTTATTTTATAATTATATATCAGTCTTTATTCTTACATATGTGTGCTTGTATAAATGTGTATGCAGGTACCACTGCATGTTTACAACCCTGTATGGTGAGTTTAGGTAGATTTAAACATAATATGTATACGTACATATGTCTGTATGATTTGCAGATAGTATGGAGCTAGTTGGCTAAACCTATTTCCCAGTTTAACACCACCACTAACACTTTGCATGTCTTTAGAAGAATCTACCTTGTTGCAAGTATTCGGCTTAGTTTTTCGGTTTCAGGATACTCCCTTTCACCACTGCTACCAGTCTCGGAGGTTCTGTAACAGGTCAAAAGCATTGCTTTTACTTGTGCTTAATGTTTAAAATTCCTTATCATACTTAGTAGTGGTCTTTTAAAGAATAGTTACATTTTTGTTTCAGGAAATTTTCCTGAGATATCTTCATAGTTTAACACTCACAACTGGTATATTTAAATATCAATATAATTTGTTTTCACCGAGAACAAAATAACATTCGGTCAACGTTAGAATCCTCTTCCATGTCGCAGCTTACACTCTCTCCACTTCTGCTACTTCTCTAACCACTGTTTACTGTTTGATCGCTT
>JAOPUL010002510.1:32015426-32026452 GCA_027564515.1 Octopus rubescens
ATATATAATATATATACATATATATATATACATGTGCAAACACACACTCATATTAATACATCCACACACATATGTATGTTGGCATGCAACTATATATACAATATGTATATGACTATGTTTTTATAGGGGTATAACACGCTTTATATACACCCACATGTATGTACATGTATACGATAGACATAAACAAAATGCATACATAATTATATATATATATGTGCATACGTAGGAATATGCATAAACAGGCACACATATAAATGATTGAATACTCTTTGGTAGAGAGACATAGAATATAGGGATAGACTTTCATGGTGTCTAAATTCTAAAGTCATTAAAGAGAAGGAAGATGTGAGTTTTTCATTCTACTCACATTTATGACTTTTTTGTGGTGAGAAGTGAAATAATATATCTTTAAATGTATTACTCAACCATTAGTTATCTTGGAGATGTGAGACCACTAAATCTTGTGGAAGCTTGTCTTTGATTTATTTGGCAAGAGTCGAGTTGTGTTCTCTTTGGATGCCATCAGAATTCTGCAAAGATTTTAGTTCTGAACTTCTTAACTTGAGAAAAACAGCATGAATTTCAAGGACATAGTTGGAGTTTTAAGTAGCTACTAACAGTTTAATTTAGCTCAACTTTACTTTACTTAAAGTTTCACAGACGCAGATCATGCCCACATCATCAGATGTACTGAGAAAGAGCAGAGAATTTCTCTAAAAAAGAAATTTCAAAATAACCACTTTCATTTTCTTTTAAATTGTCTCTATTCTTACATTGTACAACTGATGATTGATGTGGACCTTTTCTGCTCCTCCAAAACTTTAACACACACACACACACACACACACACATACGTATGTGTGTGTGTGTGTGTGCACGCATGCATGCATGTGTGCATGCGTGTGTGCATGCATGTGTGTGTGTTTGCATGCATGTGTGTGTGTGTTTGCGTGCTTATGTGTGTGAGTGTGTATTAATATATAGTGTATTGAGCATATGGCAAGATAACAAGCGTCTGTTATAACTGTGTGTTGGGAAATATCAGATTATTTCCTCATATCTAATGGATTCATGTTGTGGACTTTAATAAAAGAATATCATTGATTAACTATCACAAAATGTCAAGACAAGAAAACACAACCTCCCACACATGACAGGCTTCTTTCAGTTTCCATCTATGAAATCCATTCACAAAGCTTTGGTTGGCTTAGGGCTATTAGCTGAAGACATGTACCATAGGTGCTGTTGAGTGGGACTGAACCCAAACTCACAGCCATACTTGTACCTGTAGTTTATCTTTACAAAAATGGTTGTGTATTATTCCAATTACAACAGAATAATATACAGATTCCTCAACTCTTATAAAGTCTCTAATTCTATGGTTAACAAATTCCACAGAACTTGGTATTGCTATATTCTGGAACTTAACCCTGTCAATACTAAGATAATATTTGCTTCCCAACCACATGCTTCTGGGTTCAGTCCCACTGTGTCATCTACTATAGTTCTGGGCCAACCAAAGCCTTTGTGAGTGGATTTGTTAGATGGAAACTGAAAGAAGCCCATCATGTATAGATATATATATATATATATATATATATATATATATGTGTGCATGTGTGTGTGTGTGTGTGTGTGTGTGTGTGCGTGTGTGTATGTGTGTGTGTATCTGTGTGTATGTATGTATGTGCATGTATCTATGTGTATATCTCCTTGTCCTGACATCAAGCGATACTTGTAAATGTGCATCACCATATAAATAGTGGCATTTGTTTCGAATCCTCTGTGATAACCTTTGGCTATGGGCAAACATTAACTTGCTTGGAAACAGCGGTAAGGGTTGGAGACAGGAAGGAAATCCTGCCATAGAAAATCTGCCTTGACAAATTCCCTCTGATGCATGCAAGCCCTGTAAAGGGAACATTGAAAAGATGATGATGATGATGTGATAATGATGATGACTACAATTAGGATAGTATCTTGTTTCAGTTGTTGTGATAATTACAAATGGAATGGTAGACATCATTTAACTTGTGTTATCTTTAACTCTTTTGATAACAATATTATACAGACCCTAATGTTATATTCCTGAAGGGTACGAAACATTTCGGCTCAGCTGTTTTGACTCAGCCGTTTTGGTACTGCTTATTTGGCATTGTTGATTCGATGCTGGCTTCTTTGACAGCAGATGTTTTAATGTTTCTCTCCCTCTCTCTCCCCCTCCCTGTTTATGTTTGTGAGCATATTTCTTTGTATGTGTCTGAGGAGAGGGAAAGTGTTTATGTCAATCAACCTCAATTAATAAATTGTTATATCTTTCTCTTCTCCTCCTCTCTTGAGTGGAGGTGGGTGTCTTAGTGGTTAGGGTGTTGCACTCCTGATTGTAAGATTGTGGTTTCGATTCCTGGACCGGGCAATGTGTTGTGTTCTTGAGAAAAATACTTCATTTCACATTGCTTCAGTACACTCAGCTGGCAAAAAAGAATAATCTTGTAACAGAATGGCGTCCTGTCCAAGGAGGGGAATATATACACTGGAGAATCTGTGAAACCGACCCTATAAGTCTATATGACTCAGAAAGGTGCTTTATCTTTATACTTTTATCCTTCTATTTCTCTCTCTCTATCTCTCCCTCTAACTGTCTCCAGCTCTCTTTCTCACTCTCTCTATCTGTATGTGCATACACCTATGCATGTTTGTGTGTTTGCCTCCAGTGCCAAAAAGTACTGTCGCCAAAACAAGTTCAATTTCCAGCCAGTCAGTCGTACCAAATCACCAACATCCAAGCAATCACTCCAAGTCATCTCATTCCAATTCTGGAATATGTCTACGTCTATCTTTGAAGATAATTTGTTAGTGTATCTTTATAGCAAAAGTTTTATATCATTTCATTTCTGCCATTTACAAATGGGTTGCCATATTAATTGCCTTAATTTATTAAATTCATCAACAGTCAATGGAATTCTTTGGAATTTTTTAGATATAATTATAATTGATGTCATAAGAATTTTAAGAACTTTTGAGAGAACATAGAATAATTCTTTTCTAGAATATCTCGAAGCACACACATAGACCTATAAATAACAGCTTGTAAATATTGGATTGAAAAATCCTTTTGGATAGAAAAAGCCAAACGACCTAATATTTGCAAACTATTATTTATAGGTTTATGTGTGTGCTTTGAGATATTCCAAAAAAGAATTATTCCATATTATTATACATGGAGATGGTCATATTTTGTCAATTATACACATGCACTAGTGTGTGTGTTTAATTGGCAAAATATGACCATCCCCAAGTATAACAATATCTGTTTCAACACACGTTTTCACATTAAGAATCTTACAAAACAAATACATAACAGAACTATTCCATTTCCCTCAAAAGTTTATAAAATTCTTATGCTTGACTCTTGCAGCTGCCACATCTTGGCGATCTCAATTTTCAGGTCTCCATATTTGTCGACCTTTTCTCTTTCTTTCATGATGATATTTTGGTCTCCCGGCACTGCTACGTTAATTATTAAGCACTTCTTTTTGTCCCTCCTAAAAGTCACAATGTCTGATCTTCGGTGCTCTAACACTTTGTCTGTCTGGAAGTCAAAATCCCAGAGTATCTTTGTCTTCCTGTTCTCGCCCATTACCTTTTTGCGGTGTATGTTGGAACAAGGCGCCCGCTACCTCATATCCATACTTCCGGCATAGTAGCCAGTGCAGGTTTTGAGCTATAATAATAATAATGAAACAATGTTTTCCATTGCTCTTTCATTTACTAATACTATCTACCGGTCGCAACTTCAGGTAGAAGGAGCAACGTGAAATAAAGTGTTTGCTCAAGGACATATATATATATATATATATATATACATACATACACCCCCCCACACACACATATATATATATATATATAGAGAGAGAGAGAGAGATAGAGAGAGAGAGAGGGAGAGAGAGGGAGAGAGACCGAGAGAAAGAGAGAGAGAGAGAGAGAGATCCAAAATACACATGCATAAGATACACATACATAAATACACAATTTGAAATGTATAAACATATATATATATAGTGTAATCTTCAGGTTGCAGATGCTGTAATATTGTGCTGAAGTAACCATAGTTATTTTTGGTCTGCATTAATTCAATGCATTAGCGTGTGATTCACTCTGTAGCTGGAAAGCATGTTTCCTTATATAGATGCTTTTTGACCACTTAACTTGTAATATGGATGCACGGTATTTAGAAGTAAGGCTACTTTCACATCTTTAGATTATGTCAGAGATTAAGGAAATATTCGGATGTTTTCAGTTCATTTATGAAATAGCAGTCAGTTAAAATGTTTGAAAATCTTGTGCATTCATAGAGTTAAATTTTAACTTGACTATTATTATAAACCGTATAAATTCAATTTAATTACGCAAATGTATGCTCATATATGTTCAAATTTGAATTATTATATTTTTGAACATTATATTATAATCTGTATATTGGAATATTTCCATAGTTTATTAAAATTTTATTTATTATTATTATTAACATCATTATTTAGTTTTAAGATATATTGTTGGCCGTTTCCGTTAAGTTCATATCCATACCTGATTCATTTTGCTCATCTTTATTTCCGGCTCATAAATAGTGCATCATTTAAGTATCGGATCGTTTTACTAGTGAAGATGCCGCCCTCGAAATACGTGGTTTTCTGCCTATCTTACAACTTGTTATAGTCTTTACGTTTATTACGTCTGTTCACGTTCTGAATACGGAGGCGTCTACTTTGGCTTTCTTTTATCGTCGTGAAAATATATTATCAATTAAGGAAACGGGGCCAATTAATCAACTATTCTCCTCCCCCAAAGTGTTTGCCTTGTATCTGAATCATATACTATTATGTTATTTTAGATAGTTGATGATATTAAATAGAGAAGGAAATCTATGTAGGAATGCTGTGATCTAGTTTCCTGGAAAATATTATACAATCTAAGTTTTCCAGAAAGGATTCAAAACTTGTATTTCTTTCTTGTGTACACGTATGCTTTGTACAGAAAGAAACTCAGCGTTTCGTTTAGTGGTCATTGAATTTTCAGTAAATGACCACAAACAAACATTTACTGCACATGGGTTAAAACGTATTAAATGACAATCATATACTCCCAAGTGAATTTTAATAAAGTTTTATTATTTAGGCTAAAATAAATAGTATAATCAATGACTTTAATTATATTGCAATGTTCGGTGTAATTATCAATAGTTGTCAAGAAATACAATCAAAACAATCAATATGTAGCCATTTTGTCTAATCACCAAATACGGAACTTAACTTCATCTCTTTTAAAGGAAAAAGACAATCATTAGGAAAAAGGTCAATTAAAATTTACTTTTAAGGCTTCATCTATTCATTTACTATATTCTTTGAACAATACATTTTCTAGCCGGTTCTTATAGATGGGTAACCCCAGATCAGTCCTGATTGTGCAATTCTAAAATCAAGGGTATTCCGGCCGTGACCAGTTCCTCGTTTATGTTTCAGAAATAAGACTACATTATACAATATTTCCTTTCTTTTGTGAGGAAATATGGTATTATATGATGATAATTTACCTGTTATTTATAGACTTTTGTTTTGACCATCTATTAGCTTCTTTCCGGGTTTGTTAGTTTCCTCTAGATTCAGGAAAAGTTAAATAAAATTTACCAGAAGCGAAATCATTCAGACTGTGGCGTGTCTGCTTTAAGAGTTGTTTTCCTTTTAAGATAGATTGTGGAATTGACTTTGCGACTGAAATAACCTTTGGCATATGTGAAATATTCGACTGATTTGAAAATCATATATTTACTAATTACACATGCATTAGAGAATTAAATTATAAGAACACTGATGATAGTAAATTTTCCGAATATATTTCGCCTTGTGTGATAACCATGGACATATAACTTCCATACAATGGGTTGTTATTAAAGTAATTATTTGAATACTTTATAATACAAGAACAAATTATCTGCTAGCTCTCTTCCTATTCACTGTCAGTTTAAATCGATGTACTGCTTAAGAGAAAAAATCTACAAACTACATTTCCACATTACAGTATTTTATTTTAATTTAATTAGTCTTAGATAAAGTAGAAGGCCCTAATTACGTGTTGAATTTATCTTTGAAGTGCAAATGACGTATTTGAATTTGCGGGTATTATGACATTATTAACGAGCATTTTGTTAATGTAATGGCGTACTTAACGCATTTTGTACGCTTCCCAGACTTTACATAAATGGTTGCCTTTATTTTACTCAAAATATCATCAGTATTAACCAAGAGGCGTGTCTGAAAGTCTTTTCATAAATATCTCCCCTGTTCGTGTTGAATTTTTTCCTCTCTTACTAATAATGTTTGAAATATTAATAAAGAAAAATAAATGAAAATGTTTTTATTTATAGTTTGTGAAAATGAAAACACGAAATAAAATTGAATTTGCTGATTGAATTACGATTCAAGTCGTACAGAATTTTCATGAAGAAAATACAAATATTTTAATAACATTTTTACAGCGCATAGGCAAAATGGCATATACAGATACTAGAAGTAGGCATCCGTCGGTCTCGAGAGACCATGGATATGTGCCTGGAGAATTTATGTCAGCTGCTGATGGTGGAGAAGCCACTGCTGTGGCTGTGCAGGCCCACACGGGAGTGGTACTCACGCGTATAGCGACTGCATCTGAAAAGGCACTCTACCGGTGTCACTGGCTTTTCCTTTCTTCGCTTCGTCTTTCCTTGGTGGCAAGTTCCAGTTTCCCCTCCTCTCGCCTGATCCCTTATCGCATTATTTGTCTCCAGCGTGGGCGATCATTCGCGGCCTCCTCCCATCTCAAGACATTCATATATCTCTTGCAGACGTCCTTGAAACGAAGATGAGGTAAACTTCGTGTTCTTGTGCCGGTGGCCAATTCCCCATATAGGAGATCTTTTGGGATTCTCCTGCCCCGCATGCGATGTACATGACCGAACCAGCGCAGACGGTGCTGCTGAAGCAGTGCGAATATATTGGGTATCTTGGTGCGGTTGAGGATTTCTGTGTTGGTGACTCGGTCAATCCACTTGACATCCAAGACACGTCTCAGGCTACGAAAGTGGAAGGCGTTGAGACGCCGCTCCTGTTTGGAGTAGAGGCTCCATGTCTCACTGCCGTAAAGTAGAGTACCGAGGACGCACGACTTATAGAGAACAATCTTGGTGTTTGTAGCTAGTTTTCTGTTTTCCCAGACTCTCATTGTGAGGCTGGCAAAAGTAGAGGATGCTCGTCCTATTCGCCTGCTGACATCAGGGTTCAGGGATAGGTAATCAGAGAGGATCGAACCGAGGTAGGTGAATTCATGGACTACCTTGGTCTTTTTCAGACTGATAGTCAGGCTGAATTCCTGACAGGCCTTCGAGAGCTTGTCCACGAGGTACTGCATTTGCTCCTCGGAGTGCGCCGTCAATGCTGCGTCGTCCACGAACAGCATTTCTGTAATGAGTACCCGACGGACCCTGGATTTCGCTTTCAGCCTTGACAGGCTATAATATCAAAGTTTACCGTATGATCTTGTGTGGAGGTGGACACCATCAGTTGATGTTCCAAATGCACGTTTCATAAAAATACTACATCGAATAAATAAGAATTGATTATATAGATAGAGAATTATGGGAAGCATTAAGTCGATTGAATCGATGCTTATGTATGACTGTTAGTTACTTCATCGAGGAATAAATTTTAAGTAATGGAGAGACAAATTATATGGTAGAATGAAGTGGGAATAAAAACTGGAAAGGGGTAAGACGAAAATAATATTGAAATACCTTTATGCAACACGTTTAACAATTTATTTTAGCTTCCTACTTTCGAAATTATTAATATTAGTGGTAGGATGACATATTTATACTTCTCGAATGATATGTTCAGATACCAGTCAAGTAAAAAGTGTCACCGTAATGGACAAAACCAACTTTTCAAAGACATGTGTGGCTGTAGCTAAGTTGAAAACCAATACTAGTTGCAGCTGTATTATTGTATACTCCAAATTCAAAATTTGATTTCAGATTTTGGCACAAGGCCAGCAATTTCGGGGGAGGGGTAAGTCGATTACATCGACCCCAGTACTCAACTACTACTTTATTTTTCGACCACGAAAGTATGAAAGGCAAAGTGAACTCAGAACGTGAACTCATCGCTCCGAATATAATATTAAACGGTCATTTGCCAACGACCGTAAACAGTAATACAGTCTGAAAACTCCTGCTGAGGCCCATTCATCTAACATTCTCGACCAAAACACGAATGTTTCATTTCGTATTTCATGTGGTACGAGGTGGGGTACATATGAATCGATCCTCCTAAGTTGTGTTCATTTAAATTCCAGCTTTTAAACATTTCACATCATAGTCATCTCTAGTTGTCTTGAGAAATACATGACTATTCTACCTCTGGTATGTTATACTTTAATAACTGGCCTTTGACTTCGATCAAAAATATGTTAGTGTTAATATATGATATTTCAATATTGTACTTTAAGCACTAAATAAAACTTTTTGCATCAAATCTATTAACGTGTATTTTGTTTTAATTCCCGCTCAATGAATTAAATACCAGTAATACATTGATGTAAATTTACTTGATTATATAATTCCCATAGAATTGTTATTTTATTATCATAAAAATATCAACATTAACAGCTAAAGAATGGCCGACGCGATAAAGCAAACCTCAGCTCCTGGTTAATATTTGAAATTTATGCAAGCGAAACGAAAATCTGCAATGCATTTTGCGAGTTCGTGTTTATTTGCAAATTTTTAACGCTTAAACTAAAATGGTGTTCAACTTAGTAAATTGACTTTAGTCGATTGTGCCATTCAGCATTTTAATATAAAATCATAAGCATAACCCGCGGATTTTTATAACTAAATTCTTTCACTGAATAATTAATGCATGAGTTACTTATGTTTGGTTGGTTTAAAACATGAGACAAACCATTTATTAATGAAAAACATGTATCTTTGTAATTTTGGTCTTACAACTAATTTGGCAAAAGGAGGATTTAGAAAGGATGATCACACAACAATAAACAGAAGAATGATTTATTAAGAGAATATTTATAGTTCAACTATCTAAACTGCAGTAAACCTGGCTGATACAAGCAGAGCGATGGACGAAATTTCTTTTCTAATACTTAATTAGGTCCTTCTCTGTGTGGTTGACTTTGTCTTTCGTTAGAATATAAATAGAATCGATAAAATAAAAGTAAAATATGAGTTGTAACTGATAGACTGCATCATCTTATCTGATAAAACTTGTTTTGTACATAAGAAAGAAATCAATAATAGAGAAATTGTTTTCTCTAAATATCATTCGTTAGTAGCTAATATGATGTGTATTAAACGAGACATGTCTAAATCACTAAGCTTTCACAATATATATATATATATAAACAAGTTATATAGACTCATGCCTACTGTTTATTTCTTATAGAGATCTAAGGCGTCAATATATAAATTAAATACAGAAATTCTGACGACGTTCATGATTTATAATAGCGTCGGATGTCAGTCGTGTCTATGTGGTAAGAAACTTGTTTCCCAATCATATGGTTCCAGGTTCAGTCCCACTGCGTGGAAACTTGGGCAAATATTTTCTACTACAGCCTCGGGCTGATCAAAGCCTTGTGAGTGGATTTGGTAGACGGAAACTGAAAGACGCCCGTCAAGACTAATAGTCTCCTGACAGTACATATTTAATTTCGGCCATCCTTTGCATCTCTTCCTATATCTATTTTCTCTATTCCCTCTAATCCACCCCATTCATTCCTTCTCCACTCTCTCTATCTTTGTCCTTCTCCATTAAACAACAAATCCCCCCTTTCCTCTCTATGTATATCTCTCCCCCATTTGCCTCCCCGGCCCGCACCATCATGCCTATACCATTCATTCAAATACCAAATAATGGTGTCTCTCATGAACAAACTTCAAGTGAACTTGTGTTGAATGGAAATGAAACTCGAGTAACGTTTGGGACACCCTGAGAGAATATCTTGTGGATTAGGTTGTGATGATAATTATTTTAGAGAAGGTGTGTGTTGCAATATATTTCAATATTAGGGCAGTTTAAGGTGATGAGCTGGCAGATTCATTAGCACGCCGAGTGGGATGCTTAGCGACATTTCGGCCGTCTTTACGTTCTGAGTTCAATTTTCTCTGAGGTCGACTATGTCTTTCATGTTTTCGGGGTCGATAAAATAAGCCCTGAAATTACTGGCTTTGTACCAAAATGTGACTCAGGCAAAATTATTTGCCGTGTTAGTTTCTTTCCTTTACTTTTTGGTTTGTTATTTTGTTGACGATAATTTTGCGTACGTGGTTTTCATGTACCTCAGTTAATTTATTTTTCTGCTTCATCTATTGTGTACGCATTATACATTAATACATACTAATATAGCATTGTCCCTGCCTTTTCAAAATATTTGTCTACGAATGTAAATTCAGCTTGCATCAGTAGAAAATCCTAGGATTTGATGTAGTGCTTGAAGGCACTCCCTATGTTCATATCATATTATTCTGTCTTTTTAAAAAAAATTAGTTAATAATAGTTATGAGGCTGAAGAACTGACTGTTTACATTATATACGTAGAACACAGCAATAGAGAGCATATAAGATAAGATTGTCTCTAGAATATCTAAATGTGAATTATGCGACTAGACTATTCAGCTATAAATTACTGCAATAAAATTTATCTATAAAAAAATTCTTTCTAAACAGGCTTACATTTAGGAAGGGTAAAGCAATGACTTTCGAGTATTATGAAAATCTGATCGCCTTTTGTCCGCAGTTATTTTCTTTCTTTCAAGTATTCCCAACTAGTCGTTGATGGAAATGATAACAACGTTCTGTCAGCTTAACTGACGTGAAGCAAATATTGCTTGAATCTGTTTAGCTAAGCAATAAACACACACACACACACACACACACACACACACACACACACACACACACACACACACACACACACACAC
>JAOPUL010002510.1:32298857-32311921 GCA_027564515.1 Octopus rubescens
GGTCACTGGGTGTGACTTGGTGATAACTCGTATAAACATAAAGCAAGATAAATGCAAATAATAATAATAATAACAATGTTTTCTTTATTGGCCACAAGGGTTGAACACAAAATAAATAAAGACAGTACAACACAAGGGACAAGTGGGGTTTGACACAAACCCCACTTGTCCCTTGTAGAAGAAAAAAAATAACAATAACAATTAACAACAAAATTAAACAATAAAATTCCCCAAAAGGGGGAAGTTCCTTTAAGGGACAACCAAAGAACCCCACACATCCTGGTTACCCTGACTGCCAGGAGTATCTCAGCAGGTGCCTCTCTCCTTCTCAACTCCTCTGGTCTACAAGCGAAAGTTCAGGGTAAACCCATTCACATGGGCAATCCTTGCCACATTCACCCACCTTTCAACAAAAATACTGGGGGTAGTACTTCCCTCTCCACCCTCACTTTCCTTTTCAAGTGGAACTTGAAAAAAATTGATGAGGGCTTGGCCGAAGAGGAAGGTATCTGTGTTCAGTCTGTTCAATCTCGTCAACCTCCTTCACCATAGCCACCAGACAGAGGAAAACTGCCTTTCCTTCCCGGCCAAAGGAAGGCAGCAGGGCGATCTTCACAATGGACTTGGATGATAATTGGATCTGTCCTACATGTGTCAACAACTGTTCGACAAAGCTCCACAAGTCAGCAATACCCGGAAACTGGATGAGCGCATGAAGAACAGTTTCATCCCCCTGTGCACATCACAGACATGTCCATCTGACAGCACTTCTGTGCCTGTAGAGCTTATCTTGAACCGGCAGAGCTCCCCGGTAGCACTGCCAGGCTAGGGATTTCTGGAAGTTATCCATAGGCCCCAAATAATAATAATAATAATCTTTTCTATACTGGGCACAAAGGTCTGAAATTGTTGGGGATGTGGATAGTCGATTCAATTGACTCCAGTATTCAACTGGTACTTATTTTATCGACCCCGAAAGGATGAAAGGCAAAGTCGACCCTGGCAGCATTTGAACTCAGAACGTAAGTTGGAAAAACTGTCGCTAAGCATTTCTCCCGGCACGGTAATGACTCTGCCAACTCAATAATAATAATAATAATGGTTTCAAATTTTGGCACAAGTCCATCAGGTTTTGAGGGGAGTGATAAGTCGCTTAAATTGTCTCCAGTGCTCAACTGGTATTTATTTTATCGATCCCGAAAGGATGAAAGGCAAAATCGAGCTCAGTGGAATTTGAACCTAGAATGTGCAGACAGACGGAATGCCGCTAAGCATTTTGCCCAGCGTACTAACGATTCAGCTAGCTCACCACCTTAAATAATAATAATAATAATAAATAATAATAATAATAATGATAGTAATAAGAATAATGATAATAGCAATGATTATTATATCCGAAATTTCAGAGAGTAATTATAGGTTCTTTGAATCAAGTTAGATAATTCCATAGTTCATGAATATTTTATTTAGTTTGAGTTCAGATAATACCAATTCTAATGAATATTTGACCTTGATGAAGGTATCAGAATTATTAGTCAATACTTTGATTTAAATATTTAAAAGAGTTTCAGTGTTTTGATGCACAGATTATTATTAATTTAACTTGGTTCTGACAATAACTAAACATGTTAGATATGAATGAAGAAAAAACAACAACAACAAATGAACAAATAAAAGACAAAAGAAATATAGTCATTTTTTTCTACTACAGTATCTTTTCTACATCAGTCAGAATCATACCTGTGGAACAGTTTCAAAAACATTGGTACAGTATGGAGATAATTTACACTAGAACCAATTTAGTATGGAAATAATAATTTAAACTAGAACCAATTTCTCTGGTTTAAAACTAATATCATTTGTATTTAGACTTTCTCTTTCATATTGAACCTTTGACAAAGAACCAAACACCTTTCTACTCAATCAACTCAGTGTAATTACAAGCCTGTTACCATATGTATTTTGATCTTACTCCTTTTTGATATTTCAGGCGTTCCAGTTCCAGGTAGGTCTTCTTGAAGTCAATTGATTCAGCACAAATGCTTGTGTCTTGTGTCTTTTGAAAGATACTGTTACCAAGCATGGCAGACAAATCTTTGCTTTTAACAAAAAAACCTAACATGTACTAATAAACATTTTCAAATTGTTTCCCTTGCTTTACTATAGCATATTCTTTAAACTGTGGTCATAGCAAGTTGTGTTCTGATGGGATTTTTAACTAGAAAAAAGAAAGTTAAAAAAAATAAAAAAGTTTAAAAAAAAAATAACTTGGAAAATCTCATTAACAATGAACAGGACCAAGAAATATGGCAGCAGGGGAGGGAAATGCTATCTTATCTTTTTTTGATGTTACCCTAATATTATCCTACCATTCTTTTTTTTTACTGTTGTTCTATAATTCACTAAATATTTCACTGTCAAATGTTAACCCAGTTTTTAGTGTTCAGTTATATTTAATCCTACCCTTCTATTGTTTCTACTATTGTTAACTTCACGCAATGGTTTATTCTTCATTATTATTATTATTATTATTATTATTATTATTATTATTATTATTATTATTACAATCAACATCATTTACAGATTGATTTAGAATTGCTTCATATTTTTATCATTTATTTATGTATTTGGTTGACATTATTTGAATGGCTATTTACTGTGACGACCTACTACAAGTGTTAACCTTACCCAAATACTAGCAAGCTACAGCTGATCCATTCTTTTTACTCATTAAAAAAAAACAAACAAATAAAATATTTCATATTTAACATTACTATGACACTGTTTTATCAGATATGTTAACTTCTAGAGCTATTTGATAAAGGCATTTCAGCACTTAGTTACAAATGTATGAGTCAAAAGATTGCTGGGTTACCAGCTGAAAAATCAGTGGTTACAGGATACTGTATAATGGTTGTACTCATTGCAATCTGTCTCTAGCTAAAACATTTAACTGCCAGCAGCCCAGTTTACCAAATAGCTCGCATTAAACAGTGGTGCCATAGTGTAATTGGCAAGTGTTTCATAGGACAAGTCACTGTAAACAGTGGTACCATAGTAAAATTGGCAAGTGTTTCACCAGCTCGCACTACTGTGCTTAGAATTTTCTTAGAGGATAACTTTGAAATTGAATTGTGATTCTAGTTAGTCTGACTAGCTGTAGCTACTCTATGAAAGTGGAATCTTCAATGGTATGCCTAAATGCAATTCAATGCCCCATATTATTATTTGATATTTAATACTTTACAGCGTGAAATAACAGATATAGTATTGGAGTATGGTTTTAGATATTCAGCTCAGACAAACAACAGGTATGGTGTGGACAGGGTAGAATTCTATAATTCTGGTCACTTAGATATCAGAAATTTTATAACTTTGGTCATCTAGATATATTAATTCTGAAACTTTGGACACCTAAATATTGAACCTATCAGAGCATTTGGAAATGTTATTTTGCTTAGACTATCCCGAAGAAGATCATCATCCCTGACATATTTAACAAAATAAAACTGGAGCGCTTAAGAATCCCTAGATGATATTACAACTCTTTAATTAATTCAATTACATATTTTATACATGTGTTTTGTTTATAAATTGTGCTTTTTATCTGTGATTTTTAAAACCATAAATTCAGCCATAAATCTTCCAAATAATTGGGCCAACCTGCCAAGCTATTGTCAGTTGTATCGATGTGCTTTTTTATTTTGAAAATGCCAAAAAAGTCTAAAACTACAATTTCAGTGCTTAAGCAGCCAAGAATCTCTATAATAACTTGTTCAAGTTTGTGCTATGGAAATGGAAAATGTTCTGTGTTTTTGTGTGTTTTTCATGTCTTGTCTTTATTCACAATATGTGAATTATTAAATATTTTTAATTCTCATCACTTACCTTATCATTGACAAGTTTTTCATAATACCAGGTTAGTAGTTAGGCTGTTTCTAACTAAACATCTTCCTTCTAAATAGAAAAGTTTTCATGATATTTTAAGCTTAATGCTATTTTAAACTTCATGATACATTAAACTTCATCATACTTTAAGCTTCATTATACTTCAAACTTCATTATACTTTAAACATTATATCACTATGGAAGGACAAGTGATTTTCACCAAAAAAATTAGTTTAAAATATTTTAGTAATATTGAATAAATAAGCATTATTGTTATGAAATTTAGATCACCA
Organism: Octopus rubescens; assembly: GCA_027564515.1. Lineage (NCBI taxonomy): Eukaryota > Metazoa > Mollusca > Cephalopoda > Octopoda > Octopodidae > Octopus > Octopus rubescens. The sequence continues at coordinate 32,303,039 of JAOPUL010002510.1, forward strand.
GTTTCAATAAACATCTTAAAAAATCGATTTTGTAACTAAAAAGTCATTTCCAGTAAATTCCCATATTCATGAAAATACTCAACAACAAAAAAAATACTTTGAATTTTCCTGCTAAACACATTGAAATCAATCAAATATCTATGAATATCCCATTTCTTCAGAAAAATTTATAGATATTTGTAGTTTTTGTATTTTATTTATTTATTTCATTTATTTTTTTATGTTTTGTTTGCCAACATCTTTCACTTTAGCTCTTTCACATTTTCTACTTGTCTCTCAGTAACCCATTCTGTTTCTCTCTATCTTTCTCCTCACCTCTCTCTCTCTCTCTCTCTCTCTCTCTCTCTCTCTCTCTCTCTCATCACTATTTATATCCATGTTTGCCAATTGTGTTCATAGTTCCAGTTAAATAACTTTTTGAATGTAAACATAATTCTAGACCTGACAAAATATGATCAAAATGAAGAAAATAATTTCCTTAATAAACTTTAAAATATTGTTATATTATAGAAAAAATATGAAAAAAACAAACAAAAAAACACAAAAAAACAAATTCCCCAAATATTTTGATATACATGCAGTAGTTTAATGAATCGCCAATTTATTAACTATATCTAATATCTGATAATTTGGATATGTTATATGCCACTTCTAGCAACCAATTTATTGCATACAGCTAATATCTATTAAACTGAGTATTTTACATGGTATCAACAACCTCCTGCCCCTACCCCTCATCACCATTTTCATTGTTGTCATCATTGTCGTCATCATCATCATCCGCATCATCATCAACTTCCCCTCATCATCTTCATCATCATCACCACCACCATCACCACCACCATTGCCACCACTACTACTGCAGCTACTAAGGTTACCGTTGTCTTCATCATCGTCATCTTCCACCTGCACCTGCACCTCCTCCCCATCATCACCCTCATAACCACAACCTCCACCACCACCGCCATCATCATCATCATCATCATTTTATAGCTGTTCTTCCATGTGTAGATTGGATAGATCTCACAGCATTTTCAGCATCTGCTGCAGTACTTTGTCATTTGGTACACATACAGGTGCCAATGTGAGAAGTATTATGTGGTCACTTGATCTGCTGGAAATAGCAGCCAAATCTTTTATCAATCACATGCTACTGTCTTCAAAAGAAAATTATATGGCTGTGTGGTAAGAAGCTTCCCAACCACATGGTTCTGGTTTCAATCCCACTGCGTGGCATCTTGGGCAAGTATCTTCTACTATAGCCTCGGGCCGACCAAAGCCTTATGAGTGGATTTGGTAGACGGAAACTGAAAGAAGCCCATCATATATATATATATATGTGTGTATGTGCCGGTGATACACTCTCTGGAGTGGTTGGCGTTAGGAAGGGCATCCAGCTGTAGAAACCAAGCCAAAAATAGACTGGAGTCAGGTGCAGCTCCCCAGCTTGTCAGTTTCCAGTCAAAACCGTCTAACCCATGCCTGCATTGAAAAACAGACGTTAAATGATGATGATGATGATGATATGTATTAATTATTGAATGACAAAGGAACAGGAATTACAAAATCAACTTCATTAGCTTACAGTTGTTTCTGGTATGAGAAGCAGTGCACTCAAAGCTGAGTACTTGTGTAACATCTAATAGCTTCCTCATGGCCATTAAGTGTTTGTTTATTTTGGAAAGCATTTAAACAGGATGACAGATTAAATCTAACACAAAATTAAGAGAATTAAAGGCTTTCCACCAGACTTAAGTGTCAAGATGAATACTACCTCATATCTCTTGTGGTGTGTTACAACATTTACAGCCCATTAGCCACTCAAGACACCACAAACCTCTTCTTGTTGATAAATACAAACATCTGGAACAAAAACAATTCAGCTGCCATAAAAAATGAACCAATGAGAAAGCCTCTAAGTAGTCACCTGACCTGTTAGAAGTAATGATAATATTGTTGCTGTTTAGCTCCCCTGTTATCCTGATTGATTAGACCTACATTGAAAGCCATTCCAACAATGACCATCCCATCTTTTTATTTTTCATGTGCAGGACCACATTATCTAATATGTTTTTTTTAAGACAGTAAGGTGTGATTAGAGGGATTTGACTGCTATTTCTAGCAGATCAAGCGACCATATAAAGGATCCTGAAAAACAACTAAACCCAGAAGAAAATGAATTAACAGCAACAACAAAACCAATAATGGGAATTCTCTCTCTATGGCCACTCAACTTGCTAAAAATAGCAGCGAAACCTTGTTTAATCTACACCTTTCAGTTTAAATAAATGAGTGATAAGATTTATGTAGTCTGAGATATGCTATTCATGAAAAAAGAGACAGGATGGTCACATCTTTAATGCTACTGATTATAGGTCTGCTCAATGAGGGCCAATATGGAATTAAACAACAACAACAACAACAACAACAACAACAACAACTGGTACCAAAAACAAGATAAACACAATAAACGGCAATGGCACCTCAGACTTTCTGGGTAGACAACTTGTTAATCTTGTTGTGTGATAATTTTATATCTTCAAGGAAAGCTTGTAAGTTCTCAGATGAAAGATCAAGTTCCAAGAAACGCTCAACCAACAACTGGCACCTGCAGTAAAACAGAAATAGGAATTAGAACATAAAAGCAGTATTAGATTAAAATAGCCACCTATACATCATACTTAATGTAAATACATTGTTGAAAGGCAAATTTACTGTGGTATTCGTCCAGAGATAACATCTCTTATAAACATACATTGAGTATGATATATAAATGTCTATTCTAATTTAATAATGCTTCTATTGCATATAACAGATTTTTATTTAGCTGGGTGGCAATTCGCAAAACCAGTGAATGTTTTTCATTGCTTACCAATACACCAGAGGCAACAAATCTCATCTAAGCATGTGATTGGCTATGAGTATGTGCTATTGACAAAGCCCAATGAGACTGAAATGTATCTGACATTCTTATTAGATGCTGCTGGGACGATTTTCATCTACCTCCAATGTATATTGTGTTTATAATTGCAGCATGTCCATAATATGTTATCTCTGGATGAATACCGTAGCAAATTTGCCTTTCAATGATGTATTTTCATTAAGTATGATACACAAAAGATAGCTATATGACAGTAGTCAATGTAAAAACAGGTAGAAAAGTTCAAAAAGCTATAACTCTGCCATTAAAGGGAATTTCTCTCAGAGTGAAGGGTAGATTGTATGCTGCTTTGTGTGTGAAGAATCATATTACATAGTAGCAATACTCATGACCTTTCTGCAGGGTTTTCACAACTTGTGTGAGAAGAAACTATGATTGATCGGTTATTGCAGTAGGAATCAAGATGTTTACTTATAGTCAGAGAGAGGAGGCCTGATCTAAATGCTTGCAATAGAGTGGACTTAGTTAAAGTTAAACAGATTAACTGATTAAGCCTAATGAAGAGGTTCCAAACCCTGCCCCAAATAATTTAAATCAGAAAAATCTGGAGAAATGTGAGAAAATTTTAAATATCTGAAAATGTTGAAAGTTTTTCAAATTTCAGCAGCTCTGGAGTCATCAACATTAACTAATTTTTTACATCAATAAAATTATAAATTATCAATTTTAAAATGTTGAGCTGGTTCTAAGTGTAGAATTAAATCTGGTCCTAGTTAATTCAAAGAACTAAGCCTGAAGAAAATTGAGACATTCTAATGAAAATCATGAAAACTGGACAAATTTCAACAGAATTTAAATTCAGAATATAAAGAGTTGAATTCTTTCTAATTTTGGCACAAGGCCAGCAATTTTGAGGGGAGGGGGAAGTTGATTACATTGGCAGCCCCAGTGCCCAACTGGTATTTGTTTTATTGACCCTGAAAGAATAAAAGGTAAAGTTGACCTTTTTGGAATTTGAACTCAGAATGTAAAGTTGTAAAGCCAGAAGAAATGCCACTAAACATTTTGTCCAGCATGCTAATGATTCTGCCAGCTCACTGCCTTATTCAGGCTATAAACCAGTGATTCTCAACCAGGGTCCACAAGACCCTTGGGGGTCCATATAACATTTTATTCTTAATAAATTGGTTATACTCCTTCTACAATACACAAAATATTTTGACAATTTTTTATATAATAGGCACAGGCGTGGCTGTGTGGTAAGAAGCTTGCTTCCTAACCACATGGTTCCAGGTTCAGTCCCACTGCATGGCACCTTTGGCAAGTATCTTCTACTATAGCCTCGGGACGACCAAAGCATTGTGAGTGCAGATTTGGAGGACAGAAACATCTATAATCTGACGTATTTGCAAACAATTAAGTAATTAAATCAAAAATATAAGGTAATGTACAATATGATTATAATTATATTTTTGATTTAATTACTTAATTGTTTGCAAATACGTCAGATTATAAATGTATTTACTTTAATATTATTGGAATGATTGTCTGTAAAACGATCTAATCTATTCATTGGTTCATACCCAAAACTTTTCATATGATATATATATATATATGTCTATGTGCTGGTGGCATGTTAAAAGCACCTGTGCCACTGATATGTTAAAGGCATCCAGTACACTCTTGGGAGTGGTTGGCATTAGGGAGGGCATCCAGCCATAGAAACCAAGCCAAAAATGGTCTGGAGTCTGGTGCAGCACTCCGGCTTGCCAGTCTCCAGTCAAAACTGTCTAACCCATGCCAGCATGGAAAATGGATGTTAAATGATGATGATGATGATGATGATGATTATGATGATAAGGATATATATATATATATATATAACACTGTTGAACCCCTAGCGTGAAACCGATTGGTAAGATCACCTGTAATGGATCTATAATACTGTATACTTTGATTAATATACCCACTCCACTAACAAATATACGAGTGCATTTTTTTTTCTGACTTATGGATTTTTAGACAGTTATCATCATCATCATCATCATTTTAATGTCTGTTTTCCATGCTGGCATGGGTTAGACGCTTTGACTGGGAACTGGCAAGCTGGGGAGCTGCACCAGACTTCAGTCTATTTTTAACTTGGTTTCTACAGCTGGATGCCCTTCCTAACGCCAACCACTCCAGAGAGTGTACCAGGTGCCTTTAACGTGTCACCGGCACATACATACATACATACATACACGACGGACTTCTTTCAGTTTCCGTCTACCAAATCCACTCAAGGCTTTGGTCGGCCCGAGGCCATAGTAGAAGGCACTTGCCCAAAGTGCCACTTAGTGGGACTGAACCCGGGACCATGGGGTTGGGGAGCAAGCTTCTTACCACACAGCCATGCCTGCGCCTATATGTGTATAAATTTGCTTCCCAACCACATGGTTTCAGGTTCAGTCCCAATGCATGGCACCTGAGTGGATTTGATAGATGGAAACTGAAAGAAGCCTGTCATGTATGTATGCATATGTGTGTGTTTGTATCTCCTTGTCTTGATATTGCGTGATAGTTGTAAACCAGCATCACTTTCATGCAAGCAGTGTCTTTCCAATATTCTAAACATGTCTGTCCATGGGGGAAATATTACCTTACTTGTAAACGGGTGAGGGTTGGCAACAGGAAGGGCATCCGGCTGTAGAAAATCTGCCTCAATAAATTCCACCCAACCCATGCAAGCATGAATAATTGGATGCTGAAACGGTGATGATGCTGATGAAAATGTGTGTGTGGAAGTGTGTATTGGGTAATCTTTAGAAAGCACAAAGAGAAGAATCAGGACATATTTGTTTGTTCCTTTTAGTGACTGTGTTTTACCAACAGTTGCCCTTCCTGTTGCCAACCCTTAACTATTTTCTTCAAGGGACTTTTTTTTTTTCTTTTATTCTACTAGACTTCCAAAGTGCAGAGGTACAGGACATATCACATCATTTTCAGTTCGGTTTCTTTGGTTGGTTACCCTTCTTGTCACCAACCACTTTACAAAACCCACCAATAGAATAAGTACCCGATTTAAAATTAAGTATTGGGGTCAATTTGTTCAACTTAACCCTTCAGAGTGATACCCCAGCATGGCCACAGTCAGATGACTGAAACAAAGTAAAAGATAAAAGAAAAGATATATAACCTCCTCACCACAACCACCTCTAGCATCACCATCTCCACCACCACCACCACCACCATACAAGCATGGAAAATTGAATATAAAATTCATTCATAGATTTACAGAAAGAAACCTGTACATGCATTTATAGATGCAAGTTTGTATTTGTATGTGCATGCATATGTGTGTCTGTGTCCCATGTTGGTTCTTGTTTACTTAATAAATTGTCTATTCCAGTGATCGTTTGAAAACAATACTTTGGCTCAATCAAGAGACCTCACGCCGTGTCTATGCCCAGTGCCAATTGAAGCCAATTCTGTCGCTGACCACGAAATCTGGGGCCCTTCTTGATGCTGATGACAAAATTTCTATGGTCATTGAAAATGGAGAAGAGGTAAGAAGATGTTTCGTCCATCATTTTCCTTTAAAGTGTGTTTCCAAGGCAAAGAGATTTCATTTTTGCAATCACGCTGTGTAAGTGTAACCATACATACATTCATACGGTATTAAATGATGATGATGATGATGATTGGAACCTGGTGTAGCCCCCCGGCTTGCCAGTTCCAGTCAAACCGTCCAACCCATGCCAGCATGGGAAAACGGACATTAAAGGACGATTCATTGTAAGTCATCTTATCGTTTATATGAGAAGAGTTCTACATTAGAACCCAGTTCCTTGTGTAGACACGTAGCTCATTACAACTACCAAAATGTATTCTAATAGAAATAAATGAAACGGAGACTAAAAAACGAGGTACCTCTTCACAAGTCACCTGACGAGAGACACATTTGCCTCTACGATGCACCATAACTGTTTGTACAGCATCTCATCCGTGAGGCACTGATGTATGATGGTGTCGAAACGATTGTAGTGAATGAAGAGCCTCATGAATTTCCTTTTCTTTCTTCCTATTGTTTATGATGCAAAGTTATATTGCCCCTGGAGTATTTACAGCTATGTGGATTGAACTGTTTCTAAGTTTAAGTGTTTCTTGCTTTATAGTCCAGCACTCTGTCGGCACAACCAACTGTGGTCTTGTCGGGAATAGAAGTTGACCCCAAGTTGCTACCATGTTCTCACATGTGTATATGTTCTTTGTTTTCCCAGCTTGAAGGTTGCGTTACTTCGTGGGATCTGCCTCCAGTCCAAGATCGTTACACAGAAGCTTGTAAGAATAATAAAACAGGTACGTTTGCTAAACGCTAAACAAAGTTTTGCCATTTTACATTCAAAATGCCTCCTCCACAGGTGTCCAGCAGGCCGACCCTCTTGATCCACTCGCCCTTTAATGTCTGCTTTCTGGACGATGTGACCCTGGGTGGTCCGACTGAGACTGTTGTCAGAGACCTCTTGCAGGTCATCCCGTCCTTAAAGCTTCTTGGGCTTGAGAACAACCCATCCAAGATAGAGGTGATCAACGTGAGCTACGGCGAGGCTGAATTCCAAGGCGCCGTACTCAGCATTCAGTCCGTCTTGGCGGGGGCTCGGCTGACACGCAAGGACGCTGTCCACATCCTTGGTTCCCCAATCCCCCTGAAAGCCATACTAGAGTGCCTGGAGGTTAAGCTTGAAGACATGTCCAGGATGACGGAGAGATTGCACCTCATTGATGCATACCCAGCACTATTCCTCTTGAAGAATTGATTTGCCCTGCCCAGGCTCCTTTTCTCGCTGTGCAGTGCACCATGTCACCTGTACACAGACCAACTGTGACATCCAGCCCTGTGCCGAACTGATCTACAATGTCAGGTTTGACAGCGCTGGCTGGTTGCAGGCCAAACTGCTCATCAGATTCAGTGGGCTTGGTCTGCGATCTGCGGTAGACCTGGCTCTGCCGGCCGACCTTTTCTCAGTCTCCTCCAGCCACAACCTCCTTGACGACATACTCCACAGGTTAGCCAAGACGGATGTTGACCATTTACCTGAGCCAGCCCTTGCCGCTTGGACCGCTGATGGGCTAGCAGTCCCCCAGATTACGAACATCCGACGTAATTGGGACGATATTCTATGTAAGTCTACCCTCGAACGGCTAGAGGCATCATTCGACCAGCACCGCCTCGCCTGCCTTTGTTTTGCCTTGCAGCCCAATAGCGGCACATGGTTCAATGTGGTGCCCCCCTCATCTACCCGTACCCTTCTAGATGAAGAGTACACCCGCATTGGGATGGCTCAATGTTTCAGTCTCCACATGTGTGAGCTGCACAAATGTCACCGCGGAGTGGTAGTGGTCGAATTCGGCCCGCATCCTTTGTCCTGTAGCCTTAGCGCAGGCTGATTCCCCCAACACGCTGCCCTGAATGACATTGTCAGAAGGGGCCTTGATACGGCTGGCTTCCCGTCCCAACTTTAGCCTGCCGGTTTCGACTATGGGGACGGTAAGTGCCCCAATGGGATAACTCTCTTCCCATTCGAGGGAGGCAGATCCCTAATCTGGGACGCGACGTGCTGCGACACACATTCTCCGACACCAACCTCACGGCTTCTGCCATAAACCCCGGTGTCGCAGCTCGCACCCTGGAGGAGAGGAAGGTCAACAAAGTACAGGAGCTTGGATGGCCGCTATCAGTTCGTGCTGGTAGCCATCGAGATGTCTGTTGTTCTTGGTCCTCATACCACACACTTCCTTTGCAAAAATATGGATTGCTGCGTCCCACCAGAGAAATGAGCCCCGCAAGATGGAGTAACTACTTCAGTGAGTGTCGCTGGCCATTCTCCGTGGCAACACCACCGCGGTCATTACTGTGGGGCGCGGCTGAATACCCCCCATTATCCCAGCGCGGCGTGGCTGTGTGGTAAGAAGCTTGCTTCCCAACCACATGGTTCTGGGTTCAATCCCACTGCGTGGCA
>JAOPUL010002510.1:32315285-32329024 GCA_027564515.1 Octopus rubescens
ACACACACACACACACACACACACACACACACACACACACACACACACACACACACACACACACACACACGCAAAAACACACACACACAAATCCTCTGAAGCTTGAGGCAAAACACATAATCAAAGATAATAAACTCAAATAATGATTCTCTGTGATTGGCCTTTGAGAAACATGTGAGAAACCATTTCAAAGCAAAACCACAGACACCAATATTGTGATGGAAAATATCAAATACCAAGCTTGAAAATATGAAAAACTACACAGAGATAATCAATAAAATAACGACTCTACACTTCCTATTAATAGTGGTCATTACATCATTCCTGATTTTTAAGAGGAGTTTGGTTTAGTACTGCAATGTTTTTATCTATTTTTGTTTTCATTAAAGAGTTAGTGGCCCATATATTATATACGTTCACCCCACAGTACCTGGAATCTGAGTTAGTGTTATTGTTTAACCCTATCCCCCACCAGGACAATTGGGCATATGCTCAAAATCTCTCTAGCTATGGCCTTACTGGATAGTGAAATCTACATTATTTAGTATAGCCTTCCTCTTATATAAGGCGATAAAGTGTAATTTGATTACTATTTCTAGCAGGTTGAATGACCATATATGTGTGTGTGTGTGTGTGTGTGTGTGTGTGTGTGTGTGTGTGTGTGTGTGTAGGTTCCTTCATTGGCTTGCCTAATAGCTAATTATTTGATTATTTCATGTGTTGCAACATCAGCTTCATCACTGCCACCACCTTCTCATTATCATTCTTAATTCTCCGCCTCCCCTATCCTCTTAATCATCATCTTCATCGTCATCATCATCATCATCATCATCATCATCATCATCACCATCATTCTCATCATCATCATCACCACCACCTCCATCACCACCACCACCACCACCACCATCGTTGTCGTAAATGTCATCATCATCATCATCGTCATCGTCATCGTCATCGTCATCATCATCATCATCATCATCATTATCATCACCACCACCACCATCGTCGTCGTCATCGTCGTCGTCGTCATTGTCATCCTCATCATCATCTCTATTATTCTTTTCTTGTCTAACATAAAGTTTCACAATAGGAATACAATAGAGATTTTTGCTTCTTTAGAAATAGGAAATTTTTATTTAAAGAAACATTTAAATTTTAGATAAGTTTCATTATTGATTTTGAATATCTTTTAACAAATACATTATCACTGGGGTTATCAACTTAACTCCAGTACTGAGGAAATAATTGATGACCTCTCATATTCATTGTCATTTTAATTGTAGTGTTTCAGTTTGAGATTATTTCATTTTGTTGGTTTGAGAAAGAAATCTGCACTGAAGTAGTACCACTTCAACTTAAATTTTTTTAATGTATAATTTAGTAGTTACATCACTTGAAACTAGCACTTTGGATTGAATTTTGTTACATAAAAGACAATAAATTTGATTATTTCTCTCCTGTCTTTGCAACTAAGAATCATAAAATTAAAAATAATAATATCATTATGTCCTTGTGGCAAAATATGTGGGATAGTCGGCAAGTAATAGGTGTCAACATTTTCAAAGAAATCATTGAAACTTATAATCATGCATAGAAATTTTAAATAATTTTTAAGAAAAATTGGTTCCTCCCATGAATCTCATGGATCAAATGGACAAAATTGCCTGTTGTTGAACAGCTGTCTTTGAAATATACTGTGGCTGAGCCAATAAAGGAAACGCTTCCTGCAACTCAACTTGCTTAAGATAGCACTCAAATTACCCTCAAACCATATTCCATTATCTTCAATGTGGAATTGACTCATAGATAATGTTGTCCTACACACATCTAAAAACTAGTTATATCTCAGTTGACTTGAAACTAAATAACAACAGCATTAACTGACTGAGAGAGAAAATATGCAAACCTATGTCAGGCTAAGGAAAGATTGGCATCATCATTAAGTTTTTAGTATGGGGGATAATGGAGCATTGTCTACTTTCTCAGTGATACAAGGAAACTAGTATTGTGGGAACTGAACTTCCTGTACTGTCTTATTATTGCACAGCTTATCTATTTGGCCAGTGAAATACATACATTAATTAATAATTTAACTGAAAAAGGTGGTGAGCTGGCAGAATTGTTAACATGCCAGGCCAAATGCTTAGTGGTATTTTGTTCTGAGTTCAAATTCCGCCACAGTTAACTTTGCCTTTCATCCTTTTGGGGTTGATAGAATAAGTACCAGTTAAGTACTGGTGGAGGTGTGTGGCCTAGTGGTTAGGGTCTTGGACTCCTGATCATAAGATTGTGGTTTCAATTCCTGGTGACGAGTTGTGTTCTTGAGCAAAACACTTCATTTCACATTGCTCCAGTCCACTCAGCTGGTAAAAATGAGTAATCCTGTAACAGACCAGTGCCCTGTCCTGGGGGGTTAATATATATACGCCACGAAAGCTAGGAAACTGGCCTTTAGGAACCCATAGGCTTTAAAGGAATAACTACTACTACTTCTTGAGTACTGGGGGTCAATGTAATCGAACTAATGGTTGTACTTACTTAACTAGATTAACAGATTGGATTTAATATCGATATATTAATAAGGCAGCGACCTAGCAAAATCGTTACCAAGTTGGACAAAATGCTGAGCAGCATTTCTTTCAACTTTGCGTCTTGTGTTCAAATGCTGTCAGGGTCAGCTTTGCCTTTCATCCTTTCGGAATCGATAAAATAAGTACCAGTTGAGAACTGGGGCTGATATAATCAACTTAACCCCTCACACGAAATTGCTGGCATTGTGCCAAAACTTGAAACCAATATCAATATATTAATAGTGATATTATTGATTTCTAACATATGTACAAAGCCATGCATTGTGAGAGGTTATTGTTGATTAAATAAACTCTGTACTTCATTTGTACATTATGATTTCAACACTAGAATGAGGAAAGACAAAGTCAGTCTTGATGGGATTTGAACTTGGAATGTAAAGATCCATAACTGATATCACTAGTCATTTTCCTCAGCATTCTAATAATTCTGCTATTCTACAGCCCTCATATTAATGGTGATCATATAAATAATAATAATAATTCTAATTTCTAACATGGACATAAGTTCACATTTGTTTAGGTAAGAGCATTGTCTATTATACCAATCCATAACATGGCCCTGGTAATCTATCAATCCAAGCAGGATTTGAATTCAGAATATAAATGGGTATAAAGAAATACTGCCAGGCATTTTAACCACTAGTCTATTGATTCACTACTCTTATTCTATTTTTACTTGTTTCAGTCATTGATCTGTGGCAATGCTTGAGTTCCACCTTGAAAATATATAGCATATCCATGCCAGGAGTCAAACTCAGGCCATCTGGGTGAAAGCCAGGAATCCTAACCACTATACCACAAAACCTCACATTTTGTGGGACAGTTACAATCAATTAATTTTCCTTTCATTACTTCCTGAGCTGGTTCATATTTTATTGACTGGGGAAGGATAAAAGGCAATGTTGTGTCTAACAAGATTTGAATTTGGAACATAAAAAGCTGTAACTAAATACTGCAACAAGGCATTTTATCTGGCACACTACAGATTTTTCTAGCAACAGTCCAAATAATAAAAAACAGGATGAAATTAGTAAGGATTTTTCACATTGGCTCATAATCAAACATTTGTAGGAGAAATAGCCAAGGTGTTTGTACCCCCCCCCCCTGTACATATTTTACTGATCCCAGAGAAACTCAAGACAAAATTAACTCAAGTGCTGTTTGAACACCTCTACTATTACTGACACTCTGTATAACAATGATTTCTTACATAAGAAACAGTAAAATTCATTGAAGACAGGGAATTGAGAGGTTGAAACAATTATGTCTTTCCTAAAATGAAACAAATCTAATTTACTGTTGAAACCTTAAAACATCTATGTTTCTTAGAATATATTGTTGCATTGCAACTTCCTCCCAATAAAATCTCTAATAAATAATGTTATTGTTTCTGTTGTTGTTGATGATGATGATGATGATGATGATGATGATGATGATGATGATGATGTAAATACTGACAGTGCTGATTATATATATAACCTCCTCCCCCTCACCATCATCATTTAATCTCCATTTTCCATGCTGAAATGGGTTGGACGATTTGACCAGAGCTGGTAAGGTCAGGGGCCACACCAGGCTCCTTTGTATGTTCTGGCATGGTTTCTATGGTTGGATGCCCTTCCTAATGTCAACCACTCCATAGAGTATACTGGGTGACTTTAACATGGCACCAGCACTAGTATCAATTCTGTTGTGGTGGACGGGTCTTCTTAAGTAAAGCAATGCACCAGATATCTCAGTCCCTAGTCATCTCCTTTGTAAGGCTAGGTGTCTTGAGATCAGCCTTCAATATTTTGTCCCATGTCTTCCTGGGTCTCCCTCTTCCACAAGTTCCATACACTTTAAGTGATCGGCACTTCTGTATGCAACTGTCTACACATATATATACTTATGTTTATCTATATATATATATATACTTTTGTTTATCAACATTATTTTAAGATATGATCAAGTAGTATTGACAAGATATTTACTCCTGGTGTTTGTAATGATATAATATATATATATATATATACACACGAGAATAAGGTAAAATTTTCTTGTGGGAGTCATAGGGAATTAATTTAGTTAAACTATCTATTAGCTGCTAATTATTAAATCATCCTTGAGGAAATGAAAGGAAAAGTTAAATCTAAGCCAGAATTGAACTTAAAACCAATAGGGACATAGCTAAATATTTTAATGCTTTTTGTCTGACTTTCTTATTGATTTGATTTTTATCTTCTGCTTTCTGTGATTATAATAATTCTTGTATGAAACTATTTTCCAGTAATCATATGTAAATAGGTGCTAAATGTCTGAAAAATATGACACCCTTGTGTTATTAGTATTCAATTTATTGTGAGAATTTTCTTTCATCTTTGAATAAAGCATTTAAAACTATGGAAAAAATAACAGACAAGCATTAAAATTTTATGGGAGTGTTTTATAGAAATTATAAATTACTATATTATTGAAATAATTACTTATGCAGCTGGATCTTTTTGCTAATGTTAGCTGCTGCATCCTGTAGCTGTTAATCAGAGTTATGTGTTTTGCCAAAAGCCAAAAAGTATGATGTCTGTTGGGTTTAGAAATCTGCTTCACCAAATGAAATCCTGACAACTTTTAAATAAACATTACAAGACTAAATCTTAAACCCTGGGGTCATTCTGATCATCAATACAAGTAGATTGGACAAATTTATATTGACAAGATAATTCTATGATTATTGAGACCCATACCATAGTTGTTTAGTTCTCAGGTTTGTTTTAAGCCATTAAAGCTAAGGTTATACTGGAATATCACCTTAAATATATTCACTCAATTATGTAAATATGGGCTAGTCTGTTCAAGAACAACATCAACACCATTACATGGGGATAAAAACTGCATGGATTATCATGTTGTTCTTTAACATCTTGTCAGGCTTGATCTAAATGGCTTATGATTAACTCTGTCAAAATGCAATGCTTATTCATTCAAATTGTTTTGAATTAGTCATGCTTTGTCTCATAGCTTTGAGTTTTCGATGATGTGATTGTTTATTTTGTAGGGTAGCTTTGTACGGTAGCTTTGTGAGGCTGGGTCTGGCCAGTTTAAACATAAAACTGGAAAAATATTTTGGCCTGATATGGCTGGTTTAAATGCTAAATGGTTAAAGGCATTCTAGCCATGACCATCCCATCCTTTTTATCAAGCATAGCCTACTTGAAAATATATTACTCAATGTGTCATTCCTTATTTTAAGATAGTATACTGAGATATAATATATATTTGGCTACAATTCTAACATTGTAGGTGTTTGCATGTTGACTGTGAGTGCAATACATCAATTAACCTCAGAGTTATTCATCATGACTCTATGTGATAACATCATTGTCACTTTGAAACTGGCTTGATATATACCAGATACATTGATTATGAAAACCACATGATGGTGAACTAAATGATGATTAACGGACAAAGAAAGGACAATAATTAACATCACCCTGAGAAGAAAAAGCCAATCCAATATTTTGGCAGTTCAATAAAGAAGCCAAATCTCTTTTATCTTATATATTTTACAAAGACCCAGTGAAAGAGAAAGAAAGAGAGAGAGAAGGATGAGGAGGAAGGCAAGTTGAGAAAAAGATAAATAGTTAGATAGAGACAGACAGGTAGATAAATAAATGGAAAGAGAGAGAGAGAGTGAGTGAGTGAGTGAGTGAGTGAGGAGTGAGAAAGAGAGAAAAGTAAGGCTAGTTGTAATATTTTTGTACTTTTATAGCCAATTCATGGCCAATTAAAGAAACAGTAGTTATCTGAAACATGTCTTAGATGTAATTTGTTGGCCTAAATATTTATCTATATTTTAAGTGTCGGTGTAGAATAAGGGGTAGAAGTTCAACTAACTAATAGAGAAATAGAACTTACAGTGAACGAGAAACATAGAAATAAAAACTGAAAATATTTTTCAAATAAAATTTGATTTTGTCTTTCCTTGATAAAATATAAAAACCAGTAGTATGTCAATGTTTCCTCCTCCTCAAAGCATATATGTATATATATATATATATATATATACTAGTGGCCAAAAGTAGAGAACGAAAATTAAAAAACCCAAGATATTTACATTTCTACTTCATCTTTCTGAATGGCATTGTTATTGTACATACTTTAAAGTAAGTTCATTATTTACATAAAATTTTGGAGAAAGTGATTAATAACAAAATAATTTATAATAGAAAAAAATGTTTATTTGAAAAATACAAGATGTACAAAATTAGAGAACGCATGACGTAAAATTCAACAAATCAAAATTTTGCCAGAAATGTTTACAATCCACATCAATATATTAATAAATGTGTACATTCCTTTATTTTTAATGACTTAAGCACATCTCCGCCCACAGGATATGACCAATTTCTCACATTGTTCTGACGTAATTTTATTCCATTCATCCTGACGTTTTCCCCACAAAATCGTAACATTCGCAGGTTCGTGCTCTCTGATCTTATCGCCAATATCATCCATAAGTTTTCAATGAGATTAAGGTCAGTGCTCTGAGCTGGCCAACGCATCACAGTAATGTTTTCAGCTTCAAACACCTCCTTAACTATTCTACCACTATGACATTGCGCATTATCCTGCATAAAGATTGGCGGATGAGTTGGAGATGACCTCATAGTTGGCACAACATGCTGCAGAACGATGCTTTGGTATACGGCTGCATTCACATTACCATGGATCCGGATCCAACACCTCCTGCAGAAATCATTTCCCACACCATTAAATCCCCACATCCAAACCTCCCTGATTTCTTCTTGCATTTAGGAAGAAATCTTTTACCACCATGTCTCGCTTACTGTCTACCATCGGAGCCAACCACATTGAACTTGCTTTCGTCACTGAAGAATATGCACGACCTGTTGTCGCCCGTCCAAAGTACGTGCTCGTTGGCAAAAACTAACCTCGCTTTTTGGTTCTTCATACTGATGAGAGGTTTAATGGCTGGGGAACGGACATGAAGTTCGACTTTCTTCAAACGACAAGCCATAGTCTTCCGTGACACATGCATTCCGTTATCACGATTTACTTGGCGAGAAATTCCTGCAGAAGTATCGAAACGGTATCTTAACGACAGCCTCTGAATCACGCGGTCTTGCCGAACACTTATTATCCGTAGTCTCCCTCATTTTTCTAATGGCACAAACGAGCTTGTTTCTTCATAAAGCTTGATAATTCTTGAAACAACACTCTTTCATCTGTTAATGTCTCTGGCGATAGCAGAAATAGCCATTCCTTCTTTTTTCAATATGACCAGTCGCTTCCTGTGGCTTTCATCAACTTTACGTCGGCTTTTCATGATTGTTAATTCACTACTGTTCAATATAAATCCTCGCACTGTTAGGTCACCTTAGTTTACATCGGTCGGAGTGTTGCCAGATTTAACGTTTTTGAATTTTACGTCATACGTTCTCTAATTTTGTCCATCTTGTATTTTTCAAACAAACATTTTCACTATTATAAATTATTTAGTTATAAATCACTTACTACAACATTTATTGTAAATAGTGAACATACTTTAAAGTATATACTGTAAAATTCCCATTCAGAAAAATGAAATAGAAATGTAAATATTTTGATTTTTTAAAAAATTTTCGTTCTTTAATTTTGGCCACTACTCTCTCTATATATATATGGTGTTTATTTTAAACAAGAGGAAAAATAATTAGTATCTAGTACGACTTTATTTATTCTGCTGACTTGTATGGAGTTCTTTAAGTTTCACATTTACATACTTATTAAGACACCAGCAGAAAGTAATGTTGAGAAGCGCTTTTGTTTTCAAGATGGCTTTGTTACCTCTGTTTCATTGGTTAAGACAGGGGTGTCTTAGGTTACTTAGGGGTGTTAAAAACGGGTGTAAAATCCCAGTCAAAATTAAACATTTTCACATATACTGGGACACAATATTGCTTAGCTTGGTGCTGTTAATCTTGTGGACAAAATTAGCAAAATTAGCAGAAATTAACAAAACAAAAACATTTTAATTCAAAAATAATACTAAAAATAATGAAAATACTATTTTATGATAATTAGGAAAACAATAATAATTATAATAATAATCCTTTCTACTATAAGAACAAGGCCTGAAAATTTGCAGGAGATTAAGCTGGTGCTTATTTCATTGATCCTGAAAGAATCAAAAGTAAAGTCGACCCCGGTGGACATAATGACAAACGAAATGCCGCCTAGCATTTTGTCCAGTGTACTAATGATTCTGCCAGCTCACTGACTTAATAATAAAAATAATAATAACTTTTCATCTTCTTCTGATTAATAATAATAATGGTTTCAGATTTAGGCTCAAGGCCAGCAATTTCGGGAGAGGGGATTTTAGTCGATTACATCGACCCCAGTGTTAAACTGGTACTTATTTTATCGACCTCGGAAGGATGAATGGCAAATTCGACCCAGGCGGAAAGTAATAATAATAATAATAATAATAATAATAATAATAATAATTTTTCTTAGGATTCTTGTAGAATATAAGATGGTACTTTTTGGCATGTCGACAATGCGAGTTTCAATTCCAATTTCTTTCAGTCTTTTAGGTAGCATTTTGGGTGTTGTGCCAAGTGCACCTATTACTACAGGAATAATTGTTGTCTTGGTCTTCCACAGTCTCCTCAGCTCACTGGTTAGATCCTGATATTTCTTAATTATTATTATTATTTTCATTTCACTTCTCAAAGCTCTCGATTTTACTTGCTCCGGTTAATTCTGTAAGAGCGGAAAGCAAACTATTGTCTAAGGTCTCACATGATCTCTTTCCATGATACTTAACATCCAAGTACCAATCTGAAAATCCTCGTTGCTCCAAATAGAGCAGTTTTCTGAGCATGTTCTATCCCATCTCAGTCCTAATTTCTACAAAAACTTTTTCAAACCTGGTTGTTAATGTTCCTAGTGCCCCTACAACTACTGCAATGACAATCACTTTCTTCATTGCCCACATTCGGGCTATTTCGTCTTTTAGTAGCTTGTACTTTTCAATCTATTCCAGTTCTTTGTCACCCACTCGTTCATCCCCAGATATGACACTATCTATGATTTTAGTTTCCTTCTTCCTTTTATCCACTACAACAATGTCTGGTCTCTGAGCATCAATCACTGAATTACACTGAATTGTAAAATCTCATAAGATCTTATACTCATTATTCTCGGTGACGCCTTCTGGTTTATGCTCGTACAATTTCTGTGTTCTTTCAAGACCGTACTTATTATTATTATTATTATTATTATTATTATTATTATTATTATTATTATTATTATTATTATTAACTGGTTTCAGTTGTCCATGTGGGTTCTTTGGTATTTATTTTAACTTAGGATGCCCATAAGATCCATTTTTTTCTCTGAGAACATAGAGAGTGACTTTACTTGATCTAACAGTATAAGTTGATATTTCAGTTTGATTTTACATGTCAAGTCTTATGTTGGTCCACAACCCATAGCCAGCTGTGGGTTGTGGCTTCTCACTATCTGCAGTGCAAAAGTTGTTGGTACAGAGATATGCTTCAAAGCTTAGAATTTAAATTTCTTTACATAGACTCATAGCAACAATATCTTATTTCTCATGTTCAGCCTACTGTCAAGTGGAGTCAAGGTTTTGAGATTTTCAGTTATATATGAATAACAAGAGTTACTCTGACCGCTCTATGCCTTTGCGACCATATTTCATTTCATCATGTCATTGCTTTCTTATCTAACTTTCATAAACCAAAAGTATTTCGTTGGTGATATAATAACGAGAAGTACGGCCTTGAAAGAACACAGAAATGATACGAGCATAAACCAGAAGGGAAGACTAAAATGGATGGATAGAATTCTATAATATAATAAAATAATATAATAAACCCAACTATAATATAATAAACCCAACTAAAAATTTGCAGTTAGAACTGTCAACCCACTTTGGTAGAATTTTAAAAAATCTCTTATTTATGGGAAGTGAGAAAGTTTATAGTAATTAGTATAAGGATGATTAAACCAAATAATTTTCCGATTTTATGCTATTTGTTCTGGGTGTTTCTATGCTTCTCAGCTTGGTGTCGAACCCACTGCTAGCTGGGATTCTAATGCAGTGTGAGGTTTCCTTTCGATATGTGTCGCCTAATATTGTCTGTAATGCATTATATAACCATAAGTGGGTAAATGGACTCCTCTGTATTTGTATAATTTTTCTTCTTTGGGTTCTAAACAATGACAAGCATCCACCACATCGTTAACCCCAAGAAAAAACAACGATACAAATAAAGAGGAGCTCTCTTCACCTGTCTATAATCATAACATATTACAAACAATATTAGCAGACACACATGTAAACAAATAACAAAGGAGCCCCGCACTACAAAGGTATTCTAGCTAGCAGTGAATTCAGCACTTAGATGAAAAGCAGGGAACATTCCGCAAAAATTATACAAATAGTAAAAAAAAAAAAAAACGAAAATTTATTTTGTTTAATCACCCTTACGTAAAATGTATGCACAAATGAAGGTTGGAATTTTTAAAATACTAATCAGTATGCGGTTTCTGCTTTACGTAGATGCAAGAAAACAGGATTACAAATCTAAAATCGCAATTCAGCAGTTCAGAAAAAGAAACGAATAGAGTAAACACCATATTTAAATAGAATATTGGGGTAGGTTTGTTTGACTAAACCAGTCATGATGGTACTGCAGAATGACTAAAGTCAAATAACTGAAACAAGTAAAAGTATAAAAGCATAAAATAGGCATGTGCAATCAGCGGAACGCGAGATTTTCTGAATGGCACGACTATCGAAAACGTACCGTTGCTTTTCTTTTAGTAGTGTAGTCCGCCTGATGATGAGCCATATCTTATACGGTCCACTTCTCGAAAAAGGTTGGTCATGCGTGGAACAAAAAGTGGCGAATGGTTGTGTCAGTAGAACATTAGACAAAATGCCCTGAGTTATTTGGGTTACTTCCTATAAATTATGCTTCAATTTATACTGGAGGTTGATAAAATTATTATACCGGAGTTGATAAAATAAGTACCAGTTATATGCTGGTGGCGATATAATTAATTATAACCTTCCTTCAGAAATGTTATAAATTTATGATTCTGTTAGAAAATTACGTTTCAATTAGATCACTTTAGAATTTTGTTTTTTAATCGATGATGCAAGGATGAACTTAGCCTTTTATCTTCCAGAGATGGTACAATGTGTACACCTCAACTAACTGATTTAATGAACTCTGCACTCCTCTAAAATTTTGTAACCTTGTTCCACTGTGAAATATCCTAATTTACAAATATATTCTTTGAAGAATTATGACTCTTTAATGTAGTTAATAAGAAATTAATTTGACATAATTATTTATTTTAATTTGTCTTTTTGAAAACAAATTTCAACCTTTCTTTGTTCTTTATACCTTTCTTAGGTATATTTCTTGTACTTTTATTTCTAACATTATTTAGCTATTTACCAAGTCAGACACATATTCAAAAATAATCACGAATTGTTGATGTTGTTGTTGTAATTTTGTCTTAAGTCCTCCCAAGTCGAGCAGACCATGGTCAGTAGATTTTTGTCGTGATTATCACGTCTTTTGAAATATAATTTTGAACTACATTAAACAATATATTCTCCCATCTTATTTCAAAGAGAAGAAAGTAAACCCTGAGTTTGGGAGATATGTGGCTGCTATTTCTTGCAGGTTGAGAAACCAGGTAGAAGTTCCGTTTTTTAGTTCACTGGTGGTCTATATTGGCAGTAAAATGCATCAAAAATAAGGAAATTCGCAGGTTGCCATGTAGAAAGGAAATATCTTAATGTTTTTCTAATAAACGATTCTGTTTAAAATATCAATTCCCTGCACCTCACCTTCATGACAACGTAACATTTTTCATTCTTTTCCAAGATTTAGTCATTGTGGAATTACCCAACTTACTAATAACAGACCAAAATTATTATGTAAAGCATACACACCGGATACCATAGTTCTAAGGTACACTAGGTCTGAAAAAAAGGAAAACAAACCAAAAGACAGGATGTTCACGGTTAAAACCCTTTTTATTATAGTTCTATTCAATCATACAGCTAATGATGATCATCAACAAACAAAGTCTTCTTGTTTTGGTAAACTAATCCATTTCTAAAGTACAATGTGTTTGGCAAGATGAGAGTGCTAAGCAGATAAGAGATAAATCTCCCCTTGAATATAAAGCTAGTCAATTGCAGATAGGAATTTTGCACTGCAAGGTCAAGAAACATTGGTTTTAATCAACGTACTGTTCTTGTATTGAAGTAATTGTTTGACACTAGATTGTTTGAACCATTTCAGAGTCAACAATTCAGCCAAGCCACTGCTTTCACCACTCTTTTAATATGAATAGCATTAATAAAAATAATAATCGTTTCGAACATTGGCACCAGGATGATAATGATAATAATAATATTTTCTACTTTAGGCACAAGACCTGAAATTTTGGTGGAGGGGGAAGTCGATTACATCGACACCAGTACTTGATTGGTACTTATTTTATCGACCCCGAGAAAAGATGAAAGCAAAATCGACCTTGGCGGAATTTGTACTCAGAATGTAAAGATGGACGAAATGCCGCTAGGCATTTTACCAGGCGTACTAAGGATTTTGCCAGCTCACCGCCTTAATAATCATAATAATCCTTTCTATAATGGGCACAAAGGCCTGAAATTTTCGGCGATGGGCATAGTCGATTCAATCAACCCAGTACTCAACTGGCACTTATTTTATCGACCCCGAAAGGATGAAAGGCAATGTCGATCCCGGCAGAATTTGAATTCAGAACGTAGGGAAGGACCAAATGCCGCTAAGCATTTTGCTCGGCGTGCTAACTACTCTACCAGCTCGCCACCTTAATAATATTAATAATAATATTAATAATAATATAATAATAATAATAACAACAACAACAACAACAACAATAGAATGTGAAATGGAGAAACTGGGTCAATGTTTTTTTTCCTCGAAATCGCACATGAAAGGAGAAAAAGTGGGTTGTGAAATAAGGCAAAGACAAAGGCCCTACTACTGCTGCGATAGTGATTAGAAAAAGAAGAAAGAGAAGGCGAGAGAGAGAGAAAGAGACAGAACCGTAGCACAGTTTGAAGGT
>JAOPUL010002510.1:32394773-32404773 GCA_027564515.1 Octopus rubescens
GTGTGTATGTGTGTGTCTTTGTGTAGGTGTTTGTTCTCCATCGACGCTTGAGAACCGGTGATGGTTTGATACGTCCCCTTAGCTTACCGGTTCGGCAAAAGAGACCGATAGAATAAGTACCAGGCTTTAAAAAATATATACTGGGATCGAATAGTTCGACTAAAAATTCTTCAATTGTGGTGCCCTAGCATGGCCGCAGTCTAATGCCTGAAACAAGAAAAAGAATAAAAGAATACAATGATTTTGAACTGTACAAGTAGGCAATGTTGTTTTAAGACACGGACATACTGGGCAGTTGTTTTGGAACCTCACGGATTTCGGGTCTCTATTCTACTCTGGCTTGTTGTAAAATAAAATAAAATAAAATAAAATAATAGTAAATACTGTACGGCCTAGTGCATTGATTTGCCTGGTGATCTATAATGCTGTTAAAACGGCGAAAGTGGGTGTTAAATTTTCAAATATATTTGGAGATGGTGCGTTCTTCAGAGTTATCACGTGTTGTACACATAATCTATCAGATTTCTTGTACATGGAGAGCTAACGAGAAATTGTTTTGTTGAAAACTCAATTTTCTATCCTAATTCGTAGTAATTGTTTAATAACTTTAGCATAAATTTATTGGAATGTAACACATATGTATAAGATACATACATAATACAAAACCACATTAAAATACAAATCCCAAATTGAAGAAAACACAAACATGAGTGGAGAGAGAAAGGTAATGGAAAAAGAGGAAGAAAGAAAGTAAAAACCCATCGATTCAACACTAAGTGCATCTGTAGTATGGCTCTACCTGTAGTCTCCCTTTGCTTACTATACGAGCATGCGCAATGACAGGGACGCGAGCGCGGGAATTTCAGTCCCAACAGCTCTAGGAGACAGTTGCCGACAATCACTGTACAGAGACACACGTAATCGCTTCATCTCTTCACTTTCTCCGCCCCATGTGCAGCTTCGACACATGGGGTCGGAAAGGCAACTCCCAAAACAAATTATATAAAGACGACAATGGCATTAATGATAATATAATCCTCTTCTATGATTGATTGGACAAAATAAATATTATTTAATAAACGAAGATCCGAATCGAGTTACTTTCTTACTCGAAGCCTATTCAACCAATTGATTCAGTCAGCTTTCATTCAATCTTCATTTTGTTAAAGTGGTGACCCAGCCGTTCCAACCTTTCTTAATTTGAATTCACTCTCGTGTCAAGTTCACTTTTTTTTATCCGATGTTCGCGTAAAGTTGCAATTTTGATATTTTTTCCTTACAACTGCTGTAGTGAATTTTTACCTCTGCATGGAAAGGCATTTTCCCGTTCTTCACGGCCGGAGAATGGGGAAACTTGAAAATTTTCAACTGCACGGCACCTTTTCAAACCGCATTCTTCGTCACTTTTCTTCAGCTCCGTTCATCAGAGGCTAAGCCATTCGAACAGCCAAGCACCCTCACGGGCATCATCTAACACCGTGGTAAGGCGAGCCGCCAACGATGACAAGAACTTCGCTGTTAGCGTCCCAACCCCTCCAAACGTATCAAACGCCACAAGTTGGAAGAAATGGTTCACTGACAAGTCCCGATAGTTAAGGAATTTGTTCCGTTCGGCTATGGAAGCAGTGACCATCCCATTTACCGCAGTATCCAGGATGTGGGAGGGAGCAAAGGTGTCATAGACTGAGGCGTACCAGATGAGGCACCTACCTCTTATCCAGGGACAAAGGGTAAGACCATTTAGTCTCTTCCCATCCCTTCTAGATAATCACGCTGGCTCCAGAACTGAGGAGATATTAACCCAAGCTATGGCCCGCTTAATGATTAAGGCTAGCTCGGTGTGACGAGCAAAACGACCAGTATTTAGGCGACAAGACAAACCGTTTAGGCCTGTGGAGCCGAGGGGCCTACCACAGTGACATCTCAGTCCCCCACATATGTTTTATAGTTTTTATTTACGACTCTTTTAGCTGTGATTTACATTTACGCTGTCTTCAGCTACGTCTAAATACAAAGATTCCTGGAATAGTTAGCATGGAACAATTTCTTGCCATTTAATATGTTTTGAGTAGATTCTATTAAATTTTGCAATGTTTGTGAAATACAGCTAAAGTAATGTTTCTAAAAGTCTTTTTTAAAAGTAATATACTGGTAATTAATTAAAAATAAGAAATCGATAATTCTATTAGAATATTCAATTAATTTATTGTAATAAAATTTACCAGGAACTTATTTATAAGAAAAACACAGAAGAATACCGGAAATAGATAGTAGGGGGTTGTTAAAGTATTGTAGAGTTATTTCCCCTGTCTCAAAACTTCGAAATCTTGCTGCTTTTTACCTCTTATTTCCATACATAACTTTAACATTTACATATACATGAATGCATATATATTTATATGCTTGAGTAAATATACAAAGTTAAAGAATAGTATAAATCTATTTCCTAATAATGGCAAAAGTCGTTACTGCTCCGAGAATAGCAAAACTTGTCACAGAATTCGTATGCGAATACAGCATATCCGATATGACTATGACACCTGATAACCATCTTTGTGTTGCCGAAGAGGAAAGTTGTGTCTCGAAATACACTCTAACAGGACTGTGTGTCGGGCGTTTAAAGTTACCAGACTGTTACCTGGGAGGTGTTTGTTGTCTCCAAAGTTCGTACGGTCGGCAACTTTCTTGTCTTGGTAAACAATGGAACGACGAGGCATATATTCCTGGAAGATTAGCTGTCCCTACGTTCTTCGGAAAATCTGCTGGTCGAGTGCTGATTTTAGACGGCACCTCAGGTGATGAATTCGGACAGATCAAAGCTGAAGTGGATACAGGAGATTACACTTATTGGTCCGTATGCGACCTGGGAGTCGATCGCGGACTAGTTTTAGCACGCCAGGGCCACGTTGCTACAACCAAACAGGACAGCTGTGTCGAGGTACGGTTTTACTATATTTCATCGTTTATACATATTAACCTTTATACATTTTTCTTCTTCTTTTAGAGGTGAGAAATGAAAAAGTATTGTCTTTTCAAAGAAGTTTTTGAATCTCGGAAATATACGTTTAACCGTTTAATAATCAACGTTGTGCAAAGCCAGGTGTGCACAATCTTACCTTGACTTTTTGTGTACGTTAAACTGTTAAAAAAAATAAGCTGCTTATAACTTTAACCTCACCAAACGAATTTTGACAACTTGTTAGAAACTTTATGATGTTAATATTATCTTGTACATTTTTATAAAGATACCATTTTTTGATCACAACTATCACAATTGTTTGCTGGGATAGCAACACGCAAGCGAAATCACTGTTAAACTATATCTTCCACTACGATAATAATTATTATTGTTGTTGTTCTTAAAATATATTATTATTGTTTATAAAAAAAATATCTCGTTTAGTACTACATAACTTTGAAAATATTCTGATAAGTTTTACTGGTTTTTAGCCAATAATTTTTTTAAATGTAACAAATATATACTTTTGCCTTAGGAATATATTCTTTATTTACGTGAATATATCCTCGAAATGTTGGCGTTTTGCCTAATCAGAGGAAATAACTTATATATTATATAATTGCAGGTATTAATATTGACATAATTTCTCTCTCTCTATCACTCACTGTTTACTAATGTTTCGTCGAGATAAATTTTATTATTCTTTGTGGCGCATTAACAATATATTCTCTTCTGTCACATCTCTAGAATTCAATAATTAACATTTAATCTTCTGTTACACTTCCATCCGCAACTAAGACGTATTATGATTCTCATATAAATAATTTATATGGTTTATACAAGTTATTTCCATGCTTTTTAAGACTATTAAGAAATTACAAATAAAAAGTAGCTCTCGAAACATATTTGCTTCCAACATTATTTACATATCTCACTTCCGATTCCCCCGTCATGCAGTTTTCTTAGAGTTACTTCCCTTATACTAATATGTTGTATGTTACTTCTAAACATGGTCATAGTTAAGGTGAATCTCGCTGCATTGATTTCGAGACTACTTGTTTATATTATTTATTTATCAATCATAGCTAAACAGAAGGGATGTTTTCTATAATTCATAAATGTAATTTTGATTGACCAAGAGACCCGCATGGCTTAACGATTTTGTCATATCCTACCAGCCCTCGTCCTCCCGCCCCCTCCGTCACATCCTAGGGGAGCTAACTCGTATCCTCCTATCTCCCCTTCCCTCTTCTATCGTCAGAGTCGGTCGGAATTAGTCCTGCTCAGCCCTTTATTCACCCCACCACTACCGTAACAGCTATTCTGCCGTCATTACCTCCTGTCCCCCAGCCGAGCCCCACCGCCAGCGTTAATGCTATTCACCCAGTTCTTCCCTTTACCGCCATTGCTAACCTGTCTCCACCTCCCCTCATACTCCCGTAACAGTCAGCTTGCCTTCATCGCCTCCTACCCCCCATTCGAGCCCCACCGCCGTACTGAGTTGTTCACCCAGATCCCTCCTCTGCCTCCATAGCCAACCGTCCCCCACCGTCGTCATCCCCTCCCTGTTTAAATTCTAATTTTATTGCTGGTCCCACCGATGCTGTCAATTCACCTCCAAGTTGTGTTCTCTGCACCCGCACAAGTCGCTATTTGAAGACCATCAAATGCCACTTGTGTAGCCTAGGTTATCGCAGGATCTGCGTTGGCATCACCAAGGTTCAAGCCAAAAGTTTTTCAAATTGGACTTGTAACCAATGCCACTTCAGCTCCAACATACTTAATTGGATTGAACCTTATTCTGACGCCCAGATCCCCATTGAAAAATTTACCACCACCCTCCAGAGCTTGTCCAAGTTGAAGCTCATCAACCAGATCCCCAAATGTGCTCTGCCCTGTTTCACCCGTGCTCTCCAGGTTACTGAAGAACGTCTGCCTGTCCAACAACACCTCGGATTGGCAGAAACTGTTCCTATTCGCTCTGATCTCTCTCCACCTGATGAACGTGAGTACTGGCTCCCTCACATCTTCCCCAAAATGGCAGTTCGAGATGTTCCTGTTCCAGTTCACCCTAACCACTGTTCATCTTGGGTCGGTGATCAGAACAACCCCGAACAATGTTCAATCACCAAACTTGAGGAAGACTGTTAATGTTAAATTCAGCGAATTTGACATTAATGGGACTATTCACCTCCTCTCCACTCTGTCCTCCCTCGCCCAGTGCACAATGGACTCTCTCAGTTGATTGAAGGAGAAACATCCTCCGGTCAAATACCTACACTGGCCCAACCCACCAGGTTTCTTACAACCTGTTTTCACCTCTGACATCAGGATAGCAATTGCATCCTTTCCTGTGGGTTCTGGTGCCGGAATTAATGGTTTGCAACCTCAAGGATGGTATCTCCCTGTTGGCCGGTGATGCCAGCCTTGAGCTCTTGGAGAGCCTAACACAGTTCGTGGACATGTTCTCATCTGAGAGTGTCCTTCTCTTCATTCGGCCCCCCCTCCCCCTGTTCTTTGGGGTTAAACTTTTGGTATCACCAAGCCCAATGGTGACCTCCGACCCGTAGCAGTTGGATGTACTCTGCAACGACTCACAGCGAAAGTGCGCTCAGTCTACCGAATTTTCCCCTACTCAGCTAGGAGTTCGTACAAAGCTAGGTTGTGAGGCTGCTCATGCCATGTAGAGTTTTCAGCAACTTTCCTTCTGAGACCCCAAATGTCATCCTCAAACTGAATCTCAGGAATGCCTTTAATTCCATCAGTCGGGATGTCATCCTCTGTGCAGTAAGGGAGAATGCCCCACACCTCTATCACTTGCTTGGCAGGCCTATCAGGAACCCTCCTACCTCTCCTTTGGTGACCACCTCATCTCATGTCTCTGGAGTCTAATAGGGTGACCTGCTTGGACCTGCTCTGCTCGCACTAGGCATTGACGATGTTACCAAGATGAGAGCTGACCTAGACTTAAATGTCTGGTATCTTGATGGTGCCTGCCTGGGGGAGGCGGATAGACCTTAGTGTCAACAGTTCCGAATGCGAGCTGTGGCTTCTCGATCATCCAACTTCACACCAGCAGACTATAAACTCATTTACAGACTCCTTTCCCTCTATCATGGTTCCTTCCGCATGCGGTAAAAAGAAAGGTCACTGCTTCTGCTGCTGAATGGAACAAAGCCTTCAAGTATCAGGACCTGTCAGTGAATCATTTCTTCCAGCCTGTGGCGTTTGGCAGGGCTGGGCTACTGACAACAAATTCTTGTCATTGTTGACGGCTTGTCTAACCGAGGTGTTAGGCCATGCTCATGAGAGTGCTTGGCTGTTCCAGCTTTTTAGCCTCACCATTACCCGTAGTAATGCCGCGAGCATGCTGGCTTGCTTCAGTAGGTTCCATAGAACTTTGCAGTGTGAGATCAATTGAGATACCTGGTGTTGAATTGGTGTTTCTTTTTGTTTGTGTTTTTTTCTGTCTCTCTTTTTCCATATTTCTTTGCATGTTTATATGTTATGTATGAAAACTTATAAATTTAATGAAATACATGTTATACTATTGGGGGGGGGGGATATTATATCAATCATTCCCTGAAAATATTAAGATTGTATGAATTAGTCTACAGCAGAGAGAGAGAGAGATATTCGAAAATTCATGGGAGAGAACTTGTTTCTCAGGGTTTTTATTCGTTTAGAGCTGTTTGCTGAACCTGACAATCATTGCCACTGCTTGGAAAATCAGAACTACCACAGTACTATAAAATACTACCTTTTCTACTCAGCCCAGAAATAGATAAGTCACATGGTTCTACATCAATATCAAGACTAGCTGCTTCCCCACCAACAATGTGTGTGAACTGTGATAGATAAGGGGAATAGAAACAAGGGGTACGCTATGGTCCAAACAACTGAGTTTGGAAAGGTGGGTTGCGACGTAGGCAAATACAGATCCTCCCTGCATCTACCACTGTATGGGAGCATGCACACCACTAAGTATCAATTAAAAATTACCTTTGTGCTCTAATCAATTCCACTAATTTGCAAGAGAAGAGAAAGAGAATATTCCACAAACCGTCCTCTTCTTTGTTGACCAAGATTATTTCAAGGATGCTTTGATATGATAGCTCGACCTGCTAGAAATAGCAGCCAAGTCTCCCTCAAATTACATCTTATCCATCATAATTGTTTAATGTCCACCTTTCACGCTGGCATGGTTTGGATGGTTCAACAGGAATTAGCAAATCAGAAGACTACACCAAGCTCTGCTGTCTACTTTGGCATGGTTTCTACAGTTAGATGTCTTTGCTAATGCCAACCACTTTAAAGAGTGTACTGAGTGCTTTTTACGTGGCACCAGCAACAGTGAGGTCACCAAGTAACTTGTAAGACAAGTCCCCCTCAACTGAGGTGTGGAGTAGTATTGACGGGCAGAAAAAGGCGTCTTGCAGCAAAGAAGAAACATGGCTGCCTCAGGTAGGGAGAGGAGAGAGATGGTGAAAATGAGACAGTAGGGTAGGGGGTTGTACCCCTAAGTTACAGGGGAGAGTGTATATAGTAAAGTGGCCTGGAGAGGTTAGGGTGGGTGAGATTGCGAGGGTACAGGGAATGCAGACAGGAACAAATTGTTAGGGATAGAGGGGAGAAAAATACAATGGATGGTGAGTAGGAGGGTGGTGTTGAAAGATGGGTAGGTGGATGGAAGAGACGTTCATGAGGGGACAGATTATGTGTGGGAGTGGGGCAACATGGTCATAAAGGACATCCCTCTGTGTCCTCAATTCTACTTAGCTGGACAGATCTTCTGAAGCACAGCAAATTGATGATTTCCTTGGGTCCTTTGTCATCTACCCTGTGAGGCTCTGCATCTGAAGATCATTTTTCATCACTTTGTCACACATCTTCAATAAATACAAAACAAAAACATACAAACCAAATCTGCAAATTGCTAATGTGTTCATCATCATCATTTAGCATCCGTTTTCCATGCTGGCATGGGTTAGATGGTTTGATTGGTGACTGGCAAGCCGGGGAGCTGCACCAGACTCAAGTCTGTTTTGGCTTGGTTTCTACAGCTAGATGCCCTTCCTAACACCAACCACTCCAGAGACTGCACCGGATGCCTTTAATGTATCACTGGCATGGGTGTTTTTACCGCATCACCGGCATGGGTGTTTTTAATGCGTCACCGGCACGGGTGTTTTTAACGTGTCACTGGCATGAGATGAATAAATTCCTAGATGAATAAATAAATAATAAACACAGAGCAATACAATGAAATAAAAAAATAATATAAAACAAAACTAACCTGAAACTGGATAATGTTCTTTGATGAATAAATAATGATAAATATTAGTTTCAAATTTCGTGGCAGAGGCTAAGTTGATTACATCGACCCCAGTACTCAACTGGTACTTATTTTATCGACCACAAAAGAATGAAAGACAAAATTGACCCTGGCAGAATTTGAAATAATAATATATATTAAAAACAGAAACCAAACCTGTAAATTGGAGTATGTAATTCTAGATACACTGTGCCTGAATAAAGATGGTCTTTTGCTTTCTAATCATGTTTCATAAGAGGTGTGATCTTATTGCACAGATTAAAATAGATTGGACATTGGAGAGAATGTAACATGTCCACATTGTAACACTATACTCCATATGATTCATCACTAAATGTTGCAGTGTGTAGTAAGGTTTCCAAGTAGGCAAAGACTTTGGTGTATCTGAAATATCAATTTTGTAGATTGTACCTCGGTGCCATCACAGCAGATTTAAGGCTATGAGTACCTCGTCTCTGTTGTGTTAATGAGGAGTGTTTTACCTCAGAGTAGAGTAGCGACCACTTGTTGAATACTTGTTAGGACATATATAGTCTGTCTTTAGTCTTTAGAGGAAAAGGTCAGCTGCTCAATGAAGTTTTCAGCAGCAACCAAACTGGTCTGATGAGGTTTCTGGTGGAATAGATATTCCTTTAGTTGTATAGACTATTAGCTCCTTTTCGAATTTGACAGCCAATTTTTTTTATTTATGAAAAGGTTAGTAAGTAAAACTATCAAACAATCACCCAATTCCTTTTCCTTGGGGTAGTGAGAGCTATTCTGAAAGCCTGCCGATCAACTATTACAATCATCTCACAAATGTAATGGTTTATTTAGTAATACTTTAGTAAAGAAAAAAGAAAAAGTGACTGGCGATAATAAGGAAAGTACTGAATATCACGATATGGTGTTGTAGGTCTTTTTGTTATTTAGCTTCTGCTCAACTCTGAGCAAGCAAATCCATTATAAAATGCATACCAGCCATGATTATCCTGTTTTAATCTCAGGCATTGTGTATCTAAGACCAGTGTTTCCTCAGATTTTTGGCTGAGGTTATGCACTGAAAGTTGCTTGTGTGCAAGTTTTGCCTTCCTTTGTAACATCTATGTGAGTAACCATCACTCAAAATGCCATATTGACCAACAAAATAAATGTACACCATTTTTATGTGTATATTTCTAAAATTTTATCATGAAGTTACATGATTAATTTTTCAATTAAAAACAAATGCATTTTCATCTTGAAAACCTTGTGTATGCACATTTGTTTCCTTTTATAAACATGTATGCATGTGCAAAAGCACAAAGTTTGAGGGAACATTGTCTGGGTATCCGTTATTTTTAGATTTTTTTAGCATGGTATGGAATGATTTGACTGGTATTTCTTGCAGTTCAAGTCACTGCATAGTGGCTACAGGTTTGTAATTGTTCTATGATGAGGTCAATAAGGACAACTTTCAAACAATATTCAAGGAAGTAATTTTATGTGTACAAGTTTTAACATGTTTGACAGTACTTCTGGGGTTGATCAAATATGTACAAAATATGTACTGGAAGTCAATTCTATTGATTGTGTTCTTCACCAACAAACTTCTGTATTAAAGTCAATATAATAAATCATTATTTAAAGTAACGTTGACTTGATGTAAACCATTGTTAGATTTGTAAATTTCACAGTAGTTGAGTAATCTCTATGTTGAGTAATCTCTATATTCACAACAAAAGATA
>JAOPUL010002510.1:32424361-32434763 GCA_027564515.1 Octopus rubescens
ATGGGTAAAGAGGGTAAAGATACCCTTCAGTCATGAATGACTATGGGTTTGCACATAGGAAGCTCCCCTCCTAGGCACAAGTCTGGGCAAGGTTGTTTGTGGAAGAGCAGCAGTCTACCCTTTGCACGTCACCAATGTTGTCCAAGGGAAAGGTAAAGTCCGATACAGCTTGGCAGCACCAGTGACGTCGCAACTCATTTCTACAGCTGGATGAACTGGAGCAACGTGGAATAAAGTGTCTTGCTCAAGAATACAACACACAGCCCGGTCCTGGAATCGAACTCACAATCTCACGATTGTAAGCCCAACGCTCTAACCCCTGAGCATACGGCTTCTATATATATATATAAAGTGTTTGAAAGTGTGGTGAGATCAAGGATAGCTGGCTTCCTGGAGAGCCACAACCTTCTAAATTCCAACCAGCTTGGCTTTCGCTGTGACAGGGACTGTCTAACACAGCTCTTACATCACATCGATTATGTATTTAAAGCATTGGGATCAGTTTCGTACACAGATGTGATATATCTTGACTTCAGGAAAGCATTCGGCAGAGTCGACCACAATATCCTCCTGTCAAAATTATCAGATATTGGAATCCGTGGAAAACTGCTCCACTGGATTGAGTGTTTCCTTGCAAACGGAACTCGTGTTGTGATCGGTGGAATCCACTCAAGTCCAGCAAAAGTCACCAGTGGTGTCCCCCAGGGAATGTCTTGGGCCTGCTTCTGTTTATAGTCTATATAAATGACATCTCAAACGTCATCAAACACTACAAAGTGAAAATTTTCGCAGATGACTCTAAGCTTCAGAAAATTATCAACAGAGAAGAAGATCGAATTGAACTCCCGTCTGATCTACATGATGTAAACCAATGGGCAGAAAAAAAGCAGAATGCGGCTAAATGAGGGAACATTTTAACTGATGTATTTTGGTAAATAGAATATACTTCAAAAACCTTATTCTCTTCCTTCAGGGAAACCACTCACAGCATCTAATAATATTAGAGACCGAGGAGTGATTATTGACAACAATCTCAGCTGGAGTGTTCACATCAACAGTAAAGCCGACATAGCTCGTAGGATGAGTTCCTGGATTCTAAGAACTTTCCGGTCCAGAGATCAAGATGCCATCGTTTCTCTCTCTTCTCCTTTGTACTGCCACACCTAAAATATTGCTGACCCCTGTGGTCTGCCGCTCAGAATAAAATATTTCGAGAATTGAGTCGTTCCAGAGAGCATTCACTGAAAAAAGAAATTAAGGGCATGACTGATCTCGATTATTGGGACCGACTTAAAACATTAAATTTCTATTCCCTCCTGCGCTGTCGTGGGCGCTACATCATCTGCACAATGTGGAGACTCTACCACCAGCATTGCCCAAACGACCTTAACATTAGATTCAGAATTCATCCAAGGCTAGTGCCACGCGCCATATGTCCCCTACACAATTCAGGACCATATCACATAAATTCACTGCAACACAATTTCTTTCCCTCAACAGGCCCTGCTCTATTTAATATTGTTCCAAAACATATCAAAGAAGAATAAGATCCCATCACCTTTAAACGGAACCTGGACAATTTCTTCAAAGGGTACAAAATAAGCCACCTACACCTAGATACCTCTTAGTCAACAACAACTCCCTACTTGAATGGGCAATGATGCTACAAAACTTTACTCAAAATTGATTTAGCAGGTCATATCAGGTGGGGTTATTAAGTTAGACATGGCCAGGGCCAATATTTAGTCGAAACATATCTAAGTTTTTAAAGTTATATATATATATATATAATAATGACCACCGAGGAATTCCTGTAGTGGATCCTAAACCCAAACCCAAATAAAGCACTTATATATATATATATATATACTTCGTTTTTGTATTAGGTTTGCAGGATTCTTTATGTGAACTCGTGTGTTGAAACAAATTTTGTTGTGTCTATGGAGAGTCATGATGCCAAACTGCCAAAATAAAATAACAGACGCACTTTATTATTGGTCAATTGGTTAACTGGTTATATGGTTAAATATCTATCCAGCTAACCAATTGATCAGTCCGCAATTCATTGTTAGTCTATTCGTCAAAGTTCTTTCGTTGCTTCTTGCAAACTTTTCAATGACTACTATCTTCGTACGTTACGGAGGTCACGTCTGTCTCTGCATAGCAACGAAAGAACTTTGACAAACAACAAATGGTGGACTGATCAATTGGTTGGTTGGATAGATATTTAACAAGATATCTAACCATAAAACCAGTTAACTAATAATAAAGGAATGGAACTGAACCAGTGCGTGTGTTATTTTGGCGTTATGACTCTTACTAGGCACAACAATATATATATATATATATATAAAATCGTAAAGAATCACAAGTCAATTACTGTCTTTACTGATCGAGTGTTTTCCTACTTGTCGAAGTATTACCATATATAATATACATATACAATACAATACAATAAGGGTTATTATCGCTCAGTGAGGAACCCCTCCCTGTACTTCAACCATCTGTATCTGTCTTGAGCTATCCACTGCCAATTGGGACCCATACAATGTATCAGGTCATCCCTCCATCTTGTCCTTGGGCTTCCTCTTGGTCTTCTTTGTTCATGAGGTGTCCACTGTTATCCTGATGGTCCACCTGTTATCTTGCTGTCTGACTACATGTCCTGCCCATCTGTGTTTTGATTTCTTGATGGCTGCATTGATATCAGTGACTTCTGTTTGTTGGCAGATCCAGGTGTTTGTCATTCTGTCCCATAGTGTGATGCCCAGCAGCGTGTAGCACACACACACACATATATATGTTAGGCTTCCAGTTTTCATCTACCATTTCCATGCACAAGTCTTGACACACAGTAGGATTGAACCTGAGACTATGTGATTGGGAAGTAAGCTTCTTAACCACACAGCCACACCTGCGACTTCAACAACCCCCATATTGTATACACACACACACACACACACGCAAATTGCTGTCTTCCACTCAGTTTCCATCAACCAAATTTCACTCAGAAAGTCTATGGTCTACTTAAAAATATGGTAAAGCCACTGTCCAAAATTCTGTGCAGTAGGATCAAACCCAGAACTATGTAGTTGTGACACAAACTATTTAGCTACCCAGCCAAGCCTGTTTTCGTTTTCTTTTTCTGGAAATGTAACAATTTCCAAGTGTCAGCACAAGTGAGTAGAAATGGAGTCTCAAAATATTGGAATTTTTGTTCAAATATTAGAAATTATATTTAATTGTATCAATTAGATTTACATCATTATTGGAGAGGACATTCAGTTTAACTGTTGTATTTCCACTCAGTTAACTTGTGGTACCTTCACTCAGTTAACCTGTGGTACCTTCACTCAGTTAACCTGTGGTACCTTCACTCAGTTAACCTGTGGTACCTTCACTCGGCTAACCTGTGGTACCTTCACTCGGTTAACCTGTGGTACCTTCACTCGGTTAACCTGTGGTACCTTCACTCGGTTAACCTGTGGTACCTTCACTCAGTTAACCTTTTGTACCTTCACTTGGCTAACCTGTGGTACCTTCACTCGGTTAACCTGTGGTTACTTCACTCAGTTTACCTGTGGTACCTTCACTCAGTTTACCTGTGGTACCTTCACTCAGTTTACTTGTGGTACCGTCATTCAGTTTGCCTGTGGTATCTTCACTAAATTTAACTGCAGTACCTTCACCTAATTTAACTGTGTTACTTTTACGCAGTTTAACTATGGCACCTTCACTCAGTTTCTGGAAAATTGTTGATAACGGTTGTCAGAAACAATTCCTTACACTGTTTAGATGAATTTCTTTAGGTTATGTATTAAATTCTTGCTGGAATTTTGCTCTTCATTATTCAAATAAGTACAGGTGACAAATTGAAGTTGATTCGATCAATGATATCTGCTCCCCCATTCACACATGCATCTTACAAAAGACTGGCTTCTGCTTTGATTAGACACCATTATAGAGCTGGTTGGTGTTGTCTCCTCTATTCGGTCATCTCTGACCTACCCATCTCTCTCTCATCACCTTTGTTATGTTCACCCTCTCCCCTGGCCCCCATATTAACCACTGTGCTCAGTCCTTCTTCTTCAGAACATCATTCCTCTGCTGATGTCTTTGCAGCAGGTGTTGACATGCAACAGTTTAAATGGGACATTAAAGGCATTAAGTTCATCTCCTTGAAGGCCTGTAAAGCCATGGGCACAGCCCCTTTCTCCGGACTCAACAAGGACAAGAAACATCCACAGCATTTGCTTTGTAGCACACTTACTGGAGTCTCAGAGGAAATACTTTGTAGTATTTAGTTACAGTCTTTTACATTTTGAGTTCAAATCCTGCTGAGGTCAGTTTAGCTTTACATTTTTCCTGGATTTGCTAAAATAAAGCAATCAAGTTTGACTGAGGTTGATTTGTATTCCTGTAATATAATTACGAAAGAACGCAAAAAGATAAAATCAGTTCTTTATAATCATTTGATCATTTTTTATAATGTTTTGGTGGAGGAAGGGCTTGTGCTTAGCTCTTTTGCAGGCTCTTTGAGACAAGTGGGAAAGACATAGTTGTTCTTAACTTGATGGCTGTAGGAAAGAGACCCTTATGATATCTCACTCTCACTGCAAAACCAATATCAGACACTTTGTGGAATTGTTCCTCTTCAGAATTATGAATGGCAACATATCTCTGCTTGTGTTTATCCTTCAGGTACCATACCACAGAAGTTCAAGTTTGGACACCAATTGCTTCATTCTTCTAAATTTAAGAATATGTTTGAAGAATATGGGAAATGACACTACTTCCTGAAACTAAATGAAAAACAATCTCTTTATTTCAAATTTGGTTTTGTGTATTTTTCTAGATAAGATGATGCCTCTGTTATACATCTGTCGACGGAATATCCGTAAACTGCTTGGGCGTACACTTCTGTCTGCAGTTCCATTTCTTGGTTTGCCAAAATGTTTACAGAATTATTTACTTTATGCAGGTAAGTCAAATAAGATCTGTCTGCCTGCTTGTCTGTTTGTGTCTGTGTAACCATCCATCCATGTATATCGCTTTTTCTGTCTGTCTCTGTCTCTCTGTATCCCTCTCTGTATGTACGAACAGGAGAAAAAGCACTGACTACATTAAATACAATGTATTTATTCATTTGAAAGCAATGAGTTATTCACCAACCATTTTTTGTCACTTTTGTGCATTCACACAAATGTGTGAATCTCAGAATGGCAGTGGAGTGTATCACCAACTTCAAATAAATGACTACAGACAGACACACATCATCATCATTTAATGTTTGTGTTTCAATCTGGCTTGGGTTGGATGGCTTGACAGGAACTGGCAAGGCCAGGGTATGCACCAGGTTCCATAGTCTGTTTTGGCTTGGTTTCTATAGCTGGATGCCCTTCCTAGCACCAACCACTTTACAGAGTATACTGGCTGTTTTTTACGTGGTACCAGCACCAGTGCTTTTTACATGGCACCAGCACCAGTGCTTTTTACGTGACACCTTGGTTTTAGGATATCAATTGTGTTGTGCTGAGCAGTCTTCTTGAGTACAGCAATGCACTGGATATCTCAGTCCTCTGTCATCTCCTGTGTAAGGTTCAGCATTTTGAGATCAGCCTTCAATACTTCATCCCATATCTTCCTGGGTCTCCCTCTTCTACAACTTGCCCCCACTTTAAGTGATCAGCACTTATTTTTGAAACTGTCCTCATCCATCTGCATCATGTGACCAAACCAGTGCAGTCTCCTCTTTTGCACACTGCATAATAATTCCTCTTAAGCTTAACTTTTCTCTCAGTACACTAGTGCTGTTGCACATGTATTAGGTTGGAATGAAAGTTATGTCTGATTTTAAAGTCTTTATTTATAAATGAAAACCTTATGTGTATAGAAATATTTAATCATTAACATAATGTTCATTATTTCATAGAACCTCATTCCAACTGTCAACAAGCTTATAGATGCTGCACTTGTAAAATTCTTTAGGTTTTGATGCAAAGTACGATACCAATTCATTTTCTACCTTTTCTTTCCATGTCAACCTAAGACCATCCAAATGATTCTGTAATCCTCTAAACAAATGATAATTAGGTGCAAGGTCAGGCGAATATGGAGGATGAAGCAATTTCTCCCAAGAAACTCTTCTAAAAGATCTTTAGTCAATTTTGAAGTGTGTGGGCGGGTGATGCACAATGACTCCCTTTCTGTTGACTAAGGAGGGGCGATTTTTGTCCAAAGCTGCTTTCAAATGACGAAGTTGATTACAGTAGAGATTGGCGTTGATTGTTTGATTATTGTCTAACAGTTCATAATGGATGATTCCTTGAATATCTCACCATACACTCAACATGATCTTTGGATGAAGTCGTCCTCTTAGTTGCTGAGCAGGTCTGCTTCCTCAACTGATCCATTGACAATGGTGTTGCAGGTTCTCTGGAGACAGGTTGTGCAGGACACATTTTCCAACTAGTGAAACCTTTCCAATTATCTTCAGTTTGCGTAGGATAGTCGTATGGCTTACTTTAAAATTCTCGATGAGATCCCTAGTTCTAGTAACAGGATTTGCTGTGATAAAGCTTCCAACTCTTAGGAATCAAGAGCTTTTTGACGACCTTTGTTTGACTTGTCTAAGCAGAATTTCCCACTTTGAAAATGTGAAATCCACCTGCTGTAACTTCTTTCATTCACTACATCATCTCCATAAGTGCTCTGAATGGATTTTAATGCTGCATTCACATTGACACATTTATGAAACTCGTAGAGTAAAGCATGTCTAATGTGTTTTTAGTTGGGACAAACATTCAGGGTGAATATCGAAGAAGATTCTGAACAATATTCTTTTAACCTGAAAGAAGAAAATATAAATTACTCATTGTTTCATTCTATGATTGATAACAAGTGGCAACACTTTAATAAATGTCGTCTAAAATTTCATTTAGAAAATTGGACAAAACTTTCATTCCAACCTGATACACTGACATTGTGCATCCAGTGGAGTATACCAGTTTCATTCCTGTCTAGACTCCATATATCCTCTGAATTCAGGGCCCATATCTCACTATCATGTAGCATTGCAGTTCATGCACATGCATCATATAATCTTCCTTTCACTCGAAGAATGAGACTTTGCTTGCCAACGGAAGTAATAGCTCTCTGAACTTTCTCCATCCTATTCTTATTCTAGCAATTACACTTTCTGTACAACCTCCACCACTGCTAATTAGGTCACCTAGGTAGCAGAAATTATTTACAACTTCCAGGACATTTGAGGAGATAAGTTTCCTGAGTATCTGTGGTCATTATGGCTCCTGTACATCTTCCACATAAAAACACTACTTTCTCTGTTAACCTTCTTACTATTCCACTGCACCTCTTGTGTTTCCATAGCTTGCACTGGTTACACCAAATGGAATTTCTACCTACACCCTTCCTACATATCAAGCAGGGCCATTTACCTGAAGGGTGAAGGGTCCTGTCTGATTTCTTGCTTACTGGGGACCTTGGTCTTTGCTAAGTTAACTTAAACCCTTTGATTCCTGGTTCTATTTCCATACCTGGAATTTCTTTTCTAATTCTGTTACAGATTCTGTTATGAGAGCCAGATCATCAGTAGTAAAATAAAAGTAATTTCCATGGGCTTCCAGTCTTAAATTCCTCTGTTATGACCTGGAGGATAATGATGAATTGGAGGGAGCTGAGGACTGAGCCTTGGTGAACACCTACCTGTACATTAAATTCTTCACTGTACCCATTGGCTAACTCTTACCTTACTAACAGCACCCCTGTACATGGCCTATATTGCTTTCACAAGCCATTTGTTTACTCCTAGCTTCCTTAGAGACCACCATATCACAGAACAAGATACTTTGTCAAAGGCTTTCTCTAGATCAACAAATGCCAAGTAGAACGGCTTGTTCTTAGCTGAATACTTCTCTTGCAGTTGCCTGACTATGAAAATAGCATCAGTGGTGCTTCTCCCTCTCCCTTGGACAAAACCAAACTGCATTTCATCTAGTCTAATTCTGTTCCTAATTGGGCTATAACTCTCTCTGCAACTTTCATCTCCTGGTCTAGCAATTTGATGCCTCTATAATAACTTCTATCTAAGGCATCTTCTTTACCCTTGTAGCAGCTGACTATGTTGTTGCTACACAAGTCACTAGGGATTACACTTTCCTGAATAGGTTAATGATTATGAACTTCATTATAAGAGCGAAACTTGCCAAGAGAGAAAAGACATTCTGGAGAAGAAAGATGTAGTGATTGGAACATTCTTCTACTAAGTTCAGAGGGATTCTACATAATGCATCATCATCATTTTAACCTCCACTTTTCTGTGTTTGCATGGGATGGATGGAGCTTATTTAGATAGATTTTCTACAGCCCAATGCTCATCCTGTTGCCAACCCATGGCCAGACATGTTTTTGCAGAACATTGGAAATGCACAACATTCATGCGATATCAAGAAATGAGTCACAAACATATGCACCTTCAAACACACACACACAACAGTCTTCTTTTAGTTTCCATCTAACAAATCCACTTTGGTCAACCTAGGGCTATAGTAGCAGACACTTGCCTAAGGTGCTCACAGTGGGACTGAACCCAAAACCATGTGACTGAGAAGCAAACATCTTCACTACATAACCACAACAGCACCTATAGTCTTGCCTACATATAATGAAAAGTAGGAAACTGAAGCTTAAAACACAGGGGACATCTGTTAATTTTTATGATGCAACCTACCAAGAGCTACAGACCAGTTTTGGAGGGGGAGCAAGGTTTCTAGTCAGATATAAAATAACATGGTGTGGGCTAACACTGTAAATAAAGCAATAAAAGCTAACAGCCAGGCATGGTGGTCTGGACAAATTTTATTCACCTATCAACATCATCATTTAATGTCTGCTTTTCATGCTGGTATAGGTTGGATGGCTTGACAGGAGCTGGCAAGCCAGAGGACTGCACCAAGCTCCCTTGTCTGTTTTAGCATGGTTTTTACGAGTGGATGCCCTTCCGAACACCAACCACTTTACAGATTAGACTGGGTGCTTTTTATGTAAGGTCTGCTCTTCCAAACACCAACCACTTTGTGACAGTATAAGTAATTAATATTTAGCAAAGCATAATCATTGATTCTTCTTTAAAATATGTATATGTGTTTGTGTGTTATTTTAATAGGTTTTGTAGGTCATACAGGAGGGACAGAGAACTCAGGTACATGAGCATATATATATATATTGTTTTATTATTCTTTACTCTTTAACAAGTAGAAAGTTACAAAAGTAACTTTCTGCTGATTAAAAAGTAATTAAAAATTAAGAAATCTGAATAGTAATTTCCTACCTTTTTTGTTATCTAAATTCTACTTTCAGTTTGACTGCAGTGACCTTGGTAAATGAAACAAGTTGGTGACATCAATGCCAAATCTTTGACTGCTTGATCTGAAGGCATATCTTATCAAAAGCCTAACTGCTAACCAAAGGCATCATTTTTTTTTTTTTTTTTTAATGTCTTGCAAGGAGATTTAAATATTTTTTACTGTAATTTATTAAATTATTTATTTTTCATATTTGAACAATTTTTTTTTTTACCTTGACTTTTGAGAAAAGGAAATGCCAACTTTAATTTATATGGTCTCTTTTCTTTTCTTTTTTCTTTTCTTTTTAATGAATTTACTGTTGCCAAATTTTACCAAAATTTGGTACAAATTGTAAATATTTGTACAAAGAAATGAGAACAAAGAAATTACTCATGAAAGAGAAACTCTCTCTCCAATTAAAATACTTATATATTTATTTATTTCTGCCAGCAGTGAATATATATGTATGTTGAAAAACAGCAATTCTGACTATATATTTTGCTTTGAGTCTTAATTCATAGTTTCAGTGTCTTCATAGCAGTTTGATTGTACACAATATCTACTACAAGATGTTGTCATTATTAAGCCCCTCATCAAATTTAGTCCAAGCTGATTTGAATTCATAACATAAAACACAATTGTTTTATCTATTTCAATGCTGTCTGATGAAGGAAAAACATAAAATTACTCATATTTTGTGTTATATTGAGGTAGAAACCTTATCTGAAATTTAATATCTACTATAGCATTAAATTGTTTTCTGATATTATATATATATCTATCATATATATATATATATATATATATATATATATATATGTGTGTGTGTGCAGGCATGGCTGTGAGGCAAGAAACTTGCTTCCCAAACACATGGTTCCGTGTTCAGTCCCACTGCATGGCACCTTGGGTAAGTGTCTTTTTCTATAGCCTCGAGCCAACCAAAGCCTTGTGAGTGGATTTGATAGATTGAAACTGAAAGAAGCCCGTCGTATATATATATATATATATATGTGTGAGTGTCTTTGTGTCTGTCTGTG
>JAOPUL010002510.1:32533391-32544124 GCA_027564515.1 Octopus rubescens
GTGTGTGTGTGTGTGTGTGTGTGTGTGTGTGTTTTAAAATTATTGAAAATATATTTTGTTATAGTAGGTTTTGCATGAGATGTGAAATTATATTTGCCGATAGGCGTTAAATTACACACAAATATTGTTGAACTTCTGAAGGTAAGCATCACACTCTAAACACTTATATTGCAACTGATAACTGATATAGAACATCACAGAAATATGTAAGAGGTAATGGTGACGACCACCAAATGACAATATCTAAGTTAAAAATTAAG
The DNA here is from genome assembly GCA_027564515.1 of Octopus rubescens. NCBI lineage: Eukaryota > Metazoa > Mollusca > Cephalopoda > Octopoda > Octopodidae > Octopus > Octopus rubescens. The sequence continues at coordinate 32,533,652 of JAOPUL010002510.1, forward strand.
CTACAGAGAAATATGACATGAAGAATTTTAACTTCAAGTTTATAAACAAATAGATATAGTGGAACATTTAAAGAAAGTTTGAGATGTCAATGTCGAAATAAATTTGTTGCTTTACAGACCTAAGTAAGGGAAAAGAAAAGTTGGAAGGAGGGATTTATTTCAGATGTAGAATGCTATTAAAACACTGGAAAAGAGGCAAGAAAATTAACCGTTGGAAGCAGAAAAATAAGACGGAAAACAATATTCTAAATTAAGTGTGAGACATAATACAGTAAAGGAAGAAATACTACTGAAATTCAAATGAAACGGGAAGAAAAGTGAAGAATATTAGTTTATGAATCGATTAAAGATATTACAGCCATTTCTAGGAAAAACAAAGAATTCTCAATTAGAGAAACCGGTAAAATTGCTGACTAAAGATAAAAGCATGAAAAATAAACAGAAGGAACACTTTGAAACAATAATAAACAAACGAATTCTACAAATTAAGGAAATTGCTCCATATGAGTGCAATCTGGACATAGCTGAGATAATAAAGGCTATAGAAGCAATCACTGGTTTATAATACACCACTTGTAGACCATATGGCACCCAAGATGATAAAAAACTGAAACAATCATAACAGAAGACGTGCGCACACGACTGTCTACAAGCATCTGGAGATGAGAAGAGATTCTTATGTGATGACAGAATGGAAGGATAATTGAAATATCAAAGTAACCAACTCGAGTTTCGGAAATAAAAAGGGGTCGCGCAGGTAACTGTTCCGTTGAATTGAACCAAAAGTTGAAAAACCTTTGTAGAAATTCGAATTTAATCTGCAGTATATTATGGTAATACCAATTTCAGTGTTAAGTCTCACTTGGCGCAAGTTCATTTCACTTAACTTTGCTAAGATTCTTATGGAAGACATAACCAATATATACAACTTCTTTCCCTGTTTACTAAGAAGGAAAAGGAAAAATATACTCTCAACATGGTTTACTTGGGCGAATATCTAGTCTCCTGTTGCTTCGAATGTAATTGACCTTTTATCTAGTATCTGAAACCTGAAGTGTTAATTTGTCTATCATCGGTTCACCAGTTGACTTTTAAAATTGTTTTAACATATTTAAACCTCAACTTTAAACGCAATGAAATGGGTTAATGCGTAAATTTTATATTCTGTTCCCTGGAATCAACTAGTTTACAACACACACAACTTGTATAATTAAATATCTGTTGTACTGTCAGTTTTACGAGAGTAGATTGCCAATACTATGTTAAAGGATAATCATTCCTTTTGCAAAGGGGTACTTTTTTTCTTATAAAGTAAGTTGAACTCAGTACACTGCACAAACAAAACATATGTGAGAATTACGTTGTGGATAAATATAGTGAATGTATACCACTTGATTACATGAAAGTAAATTCCTGCACACAAATATACACATGCAAGAATATTTAAAGACATCTAGCCTTGTGCCAACATTTGAAACCAATATTTATAGACATTAAGGCAGCGACCTGGCAGAATCGTTACCACGCCGGACAAAAATGCCTAGCGGCATAATTCTGACTTTACGTTCTGAGTTCAAATGCTGCCGGGGTCTACTTTGCTTTTCATCCTTACGGGGTTGATAAAATAAGTACCAGTTGAGCATTGAATCGATGTAATTGACTTACCCCCTCCCCCGAAACTGCTGGCTATGTGCCAACATTTGAAGATAGACATCTATCTATCTATCTACCTACCTATATCACTCATCGAAGTGACTTAATTCTTATTTCTCTTCCAAACATTATGTTCTCCATTTTATTGCTTGACGTATTAGCAAGCATCCAGTATGGGACCGAAAATCGTATCCCAACTAACCTCCCCTAGTCTTCATCATTTCTTCAAATATCTGTAATATGAAGGTAGGAATGCTTATAATATTTTAATACTTAGGTTAGTGCAATTGGTACATTCATCAGCCTTCGATCCTCGTTTAAGTTTGGCCGGTGAGATTGTTGGGACTATTTTTCTGTTTTAAATTAGTGGTCGTTATGAGGTTGTACTTTCTCACCGTGCTCTCATTTTTGATAACGATGAATAATAATGATTACAGCATTAAAATATACGTGAGAAGATCATATAAGTTCTTAAATGAATTTGTATTTGTTTAAGTAAAGTATTGAATAATATATAATCTAGTAGAAAATTTCAACCTGCACAATGTTTATGTCAATTGCTGTTCGCACATAAATTATATATGTTGTTTCCTGTATAGTTCTGGTAACATATAATTTTCCACGTGGAAATATCATAGATAAGTTGTGAAGGACAGATTTAATTAGTTGGAACAAAAGTTCGTAACATTTTTCAATTGGTGGCGTTTAAACGCGTTTTCGTTTCTCATGTGATGGAAGCATATGACTCATATTTTATTAACGGTGACATTTCAACACGTCTTCCGAAACGATAACTGTGTGGAGAGTTTATTTCTACTGTTTGTACATTAAAAGTAAAAATGGAGAGAAATGGGATATATTTTCGTCTTTTGATATTCTTTTATTTCCAGAAATTTATGTGTGAATTATGTGTGAAATTTATGGAGATAGTAGTATAGCTGAGAGGACCGATTATAAGTGGTGCGCGAGGTTAAAGAGTGTAAGGTTTGATTTGGAAGACCGTGAACGTTCCGGCAGTTGTTGATGGTGATCCAATCGAAACGCTAATCATAAATAATCCCGGTCACACGGTACGAGACATTGAATAGATTATCCACATGTATCATATGAACGTTATAAGGTATTTAAAAACGCTTCGATAAGTGAATGCTTGTGTGCCTTATAATTTAACGGAACATTTTAATGGACCACATTCCCATCAACGATTCTCTGCTCAAACGCAACAGAAACAACCTAACCTCTTTTTGAAAAGAACGCCCACAGGTAATGAAAAATTGATTGTTTACAAAATATGGAGCGGAAAGGGTCCCGGAGAAAATGAAATATATCATCTTTAATCACTCCCAAAGCCAGTTAGTATCCAAAGAAGGTGATACTCTGTATCCGGTGACATTGGAAGGGCATTTCTGTTTTATTACGAATTGAATTCAGATAATTATTGTTCCCAATTAGACCGATTAAAGGAGGCATAAGATGAAAAGCGTCCACAATTAGCCAATTGGAATTGTCATCTTCCTTCAGGAAAAAGTTAAACTTAATGCTTCCTTGCAAACTCGGCAGATGTGGTAGAGCTTCTCTGGGATACCTTGCTATACTCATAATACTCACCTGACCTTGCACATTCAGATTAGCATTTATTTCGATCCGTACAAAATTGTCTTAATGCGAAGAACTTCAATTCTTTGAAAGACTGTAAAAACTACCTTGACCAGTTTATGACCCAGAGAGATGTCAAGTTCTGGAAGGAGGGGAACATGAAGCTGCCTCAAAGATGTTGAAAGGTAGTGGAACAAAATGGAACAATTTGACTGAATAAAGGTATGTGCAAATATCTAAATATTGTATTTCAATTCTACTTAAAAAACAGTTAGAACTTTTATTCCAGCCCAAGGATTTAGAATTATTGACTGTCATTACGAAAACCATTTGAAATTTGAGTTTGTTATCACATACAAGTAAATGGCAGATTGATATCAGAAAGTCTCAATTTAATTCTGGAAACAATGACATGTTTTGATTCCGTAGCATTGTAGCCTTCAATCATGCGTTCGAGAAAATGGGGGTATTCTATTTTTTGTTCCCTTATGAAGGTTTTAATTTTTATGTTTTGTTTCATTGCGAAGGTCTTAATCTTATACTTGTTCCATTACAAAAGCCTTAATCTTTATGTTTTATTCCATTGCGAAGGTCTTAATGTTTATTTGAATTTCACAATAGTATTAAAACAACATCTTCCTTTTGAGATTAAAACATATAGGGGCAATCAACTTGTGCTACAGTTTCTAAGAAATTCCATTAAATAATTATTCAGATTGCTATCATCATTACAGGAATCAATGCATTGATAAATAATTGTTTCTCCTTCAAATATGCGTATACAAACTTTCTTTATAGAATTTGCAGCAGCGCTGATAGAGGATATTATTGGTCACTCTAAATTTTTAAAGATCGAATGGCCTACCATAAAACGATTTATCATTTTCATCATTTGATACAATCTGGTTTCTTCCTGTCACAGGAAATCAACTTTTTTCAGTGCTCTCTATTTCGTAGTTACATATTGACGCTAAATTTTAGATTCCGCAGTCGTTTCCGAAATGAAGAATGGGTCATAACTATTTTCAAGATTACAGCTCTTCAGCTATTTTAAGATAGAAAGTATTTGGCGAAAACCCTCTATAATCATCATTACCTTCTAAACAAACAAAAAAAAGATAACCATTTTGCAAACGTGCACAAAAGTACAAGCACATGTCAACATTTACGGTATTTCATTCTAAGAGGATCCCTGACGAAAGGATATGCAATAAAGAAACCTAGATGAGCTTGGTGAATCACTTGTTTTTTTAACAAAGAAACCAGCTGTGGGAATTACTTGATCCACCTATACTCAATCACTCCACGTTATCTGCGAAGCAGCGGTTTGCAAGAACTGTGCAAATGACGCTGTAAAAGGATTGTCAAAGGTTCTGCATCATTGTTCAGAAATTCTGCAGAAAAAGCAATGAAATCATCCGTCGTGTTGTAGATTAATCTTTTGTTTCACAGATATCAGCAACGATGTACAAAAACAATTGGAGATCAAGTTAGTTTTGAAAGTCAAACCCAAATCCTGAAAGACAGAAAGATGCCTATGCAATGTTACTTTAGTATAAGTTAAAAAGATCCGGGAATAACAGGGCAGAACTGACTTGTCTAACAGTGGAAGAAATTACAATACTAATACTGACCAACAACTATTTCTCACTTTCCTAATCAACTGCCTTTTCTGCAACCGCACTTCTATACTCTTCTTCACAAGAAACTAACATATAACTCTTTCTAAATTGTTTTTGCCCTTATTGCCGACGTTGGCCATTATTGGTTTCAGTGTATTCAAGTTTTACTTTGAGGATTGGAGAGTGTTGATGTATCTTCTAGGTGGCACTGGTGGTATAAGGTATTGTATTGCTGCGTGTGATTTCGAAATGGGTACGCTGTATATTCCATGTATCAGGTGGAGTTGTTATTCGTTGAGACTAGAATGATTTACAATGCCACAGTTTTCTCAAGAGATCTGTTTCAGACTGAGACCCATATTTCAGTAATTGAATGACGACTTTTATACTTTTAATCTATTCTTATTATTTTTGTATTGTGATACTTGGCGGCGGCAGAGGATATATTCCACCTTCAGGCGAACATGATATTTATATATTATTATCAGTTTAATTAATTATTCATTTTTGATGAAAATGATGGAATATGTAGGCTGCTCGAGAAATGAGTATTTAGAATAAGAATAAATTTCTTAAACACTGGCTTTAACTATATCATATGATATTGCATTCCTTTCTTTGTGTTCTTTTCGTTAATAGTGTCGCCTTTCCGTATCATTTCTTTGGCGATGCAATATCAATAAACAGCATTGATTAAAATGGACCGATTCAATTATCTCTGCTTTCCCAATTTATTTTCAAATGTTAATTCTGTGGCTCGTCCAAGAAATTATATTTTACAAGTATTATCTATTTTAACAGCATGTAACAATATTTACGTTATCGTGCATTTATGAGTAATATAAACCATTTCCTTTCCCATTATCAGTTTCCATTTATTCTGTTCAAACAATCCAGTTTTTCCATAGCTGCTGTTGTATGGAATTAATTTGGGAATCTTAATATTTTTCTGAAAGTGATAACCTTTATCTTCTCAACAAACCGAATCCTCGTAACCTTTCTTCTGTTTAATGGAAATATTTACCAAAGGATTAGTACTACTTATAAATACACGTAACGGATTAGATAACAGATGTTGCTATTATAATATTTTATAAAATAGTAATTGTATATCATCTACCCATCAGTTAAATAATGTGTGTGTCCTTAATCTTGAAATATTGTGCTGTGTTGTTAGATGATTCGAAACAATGAAATAAACATTGTACAATCGATACATTAGTTTATGGGATTTTCTAATAATGATTAACTGATACTGGCAATAAGCAGTTAATTTTTAGTGAATAACCTGTTAGATTTCTGCGTCGAAATCAAAGTTGTGCGTTGAAAGTCCTGATACAATTTATTTGTGATGTAGACGCAACAATATACTAACCAGATGAATGGGAAATTTTATTCATGGCAGCACTCAACACATGAGGTGGCTACAACTTGTTATGAATCAAAGCAATAAGAATTATTACTAAATAATAATTACATAAAAAAAAACCCAGAGATTGTGCTAGGAAAAAAATCTTTAAATCTGAAGTGATTGACCTTTAAACATTATTAATAACAGCATGTGAAAGGCATCATGACCTAACTGACAGTCGTCAAGGCTACACATAACGTTCAGCCACGCAGCAGTTCACAATGAAGTAATAAAATGAAACGAGCACTAAGATAACAATCTACGCATTAAAATAATATAGATAAACACACACTTAAACACACACGCGCGCGCACACACACACACATACACACATACACACACACACTCACAGATGTATAGAGTGATCTTCCGTTTAATGAAACCGCTTAGCCGCTGCCACGTTTAGCGCTGATTCGATATAACAGCTTGTTTTTTTTTCTTATTGTTAGAGATAATATTTTTAGTGGGATGGCTCTACACTTTCAAAATAAGAAGTAGGACCCATAGAAATTACAGATTTTTACAAATGTTTTTACTTTAATCTGAATTTATATATCTTCATTACATCGTTTATGTAAGTTAAAGATGACAGCAGATAAAGGCATTGAAAAAAAAAAGTTGTTCTTTTTTCATTTAGGTGTTTTATCTGAGAAGCACCTTCAAAAGTAAGAACAATTCTTCATTCATATTTTGTTGACGTACTCGATTCCTTTCTCGTTCCTGTTTTACGCTCATATTTTGTTTTCTTTGTTGTCGTCTTTTCGTTCTCGATATTTTAACATTTGATCTGCACTCTTTTTACCAACCATGTTTTCTCTTCATCTTTAATAATGTAGGTATACTGTGTGTTTCTGTCCAATCATTTTGCATCTGCTTATCCATTAATTTTGTCTTAAATTTTCTCTTATTTTCTGGCTTTGCTCTTTCTTCTTTTGCCTGTATGATTCCTTCTCTTGTTACTTCAGATCTTCGAATTCTGTTCTTTAGTTAAATGTAAAGCGAGAATAACATTTCTGGTACAAATATATTTGCTGAAACGTAGAATGGCTATAGAAGGCACTAAAAAATAACAAGTAACAGGGATACCTTCCTCGCTGTCTTAGTACCATGCTGCTACCATGCAAGTGAAAGTGAAGGACAAAGTATTTTCTTCCTCTCGAAAGATGCAAGTGTTTTATAGAAAATGAAGTTACAGAATGAGTATTTTCGTTAAAAAAATATATTATGGACTGTAGGAATACTCATTCAACTTAATGTATATTTCTACATGGACAAACATTTCACACAACATTTTACGGTTCATAAGTTTAAAATAACTCAAAACTCAAGTACTGAAAGTTCAGTTAAGGTGCCGCGGAAAACTTCATCTAATGACAAATTGCAAAATGAAGCTGGTTTACGTCGGGGGTCTGTGGTTAAGTCTTTAATCTTCGTTCAGATTCTTAAGAGTACCATTTATTGTGTTAAGTTCCCTCTCCAACTCGTTGTCAAAATCGACGAAACAGGGCTTTTCTGAAAAAGAACGCCATTCCTCTTTTATTTCCCAAGAAATAAAATAGTTTCTTGTTTCAAGGCTGGAGAAGACATTGTAGCACTACTACATGACGGCAATGCTTGAGGAGGCGTCAATCTAATGACAACGCTCGTTCATCATTCAGAAACAACACGATATATGAGAGGATTTGGGGATCAAACAAGAAGGCATGGGTAACAATAAAAATGTTCACACAATAGTTTGAGTTATATTTCTATTTAACAACGAAAAGATATTACAAAGAGCATAACCTTAAAACTATGCCATTGTTAGTGATTGACAATACTCCAAGTCACTTATAGAATTTCGATACCCTTCAAACCTGCAATCCTGTCATTTACCTACTAAAAAACACCACTATCTTATTTCAATCCATGGAGCCGGGTGTAATTTCTAATATCAAGGCTGTCTACTTTCCTAGTACTTTACACAACTCACTGACGAAAGAGATGGTCAAGACAAAATATCTATCAAGGACTTTGTAAAATCTACTATACCATGAAAGATATATCATGAGAACTGCGTAAGAAGAGTTTGGAAGAAGCTTATGACCAGGAGCAAGCAGGGACTTTCTGAAATTACAAGGAAATGTTATCAGAAGCCATCATTGAGTTCACCTTTGAATAGGAAATGCAAAATGTCAAGGTGGAAAATTTGGAGTAAATAATATAGCCGTACGGTAAAATTTATTTGATGAAGAGCTGCAGTAATTAATACAGTAACACATCTGAGGACGATAGCGTAACTGGTAGTACAAAGAAGAATTCTTACTGCTAAATTCATTAGTAACAGCGTCATCAAGATTCCAAAAAGCATGGATTTGTTTACTGAGATTCATCCTTACTGGGAGCATCAAAACAAGATAAAACTATTGTTGGATGTAACAGTGAGCCTCTGGATTTTTCATATGTTACTTAACAACTTCAACTGTTTCGTATGTCTCTGAACATTAATATTTCAAGTTCGCATCTCTTTGCTATGTTTCATCAACTCGTACAACGCTGCCATTTTAGAGAATATATTTAGACCACTAACCGCCATAAGGATGTACGAATGTGAGCTGAAAAGTTCATAGGCAGACTAAGATACTCGCATGGAACGTGACCATAATTCTTCCGTTGATGTTGCAGTGCTTGGATCTCATTATTGAAGAAGCTTTCATCCTATTGGTCAAATAAGTCATCAATAGTAGGTATGACGTCATCATCACTGCGATACTGGTTCTCAGCTAAGTGTTTGTTTTTTCATGTTGGGGAACATACGATAGTCAGATGGGACCAAATGAGGGGAAAGGGGTGGTTGATCAACCAGTTCAAAGCCACAGTCACGTACAGCAGCCATTGAAACCAAGAGGACTTGTGTGCTGGAGCATTGTCTTAATGAAACAAGACCCCTTTCGTAAGCTTTCCTGGGCGTTTGGTCTTGATAGCCTTTCGAAACTGCCTCAGCAAGTAAGCATACTACTCTCCATTGATGGTGTAGCCCTTTTGAAGATAGTCGATAATCACAATGTCTCTTGCATCCCCCCAAACTGAGACCATGACCTTTCCTGTAGATGAAACAAACTTGGCCTTCTTTAGAGCAGTTGAGGAGAGAAGTTTGCACTGCATTGATTGTGCATTTGTCTCTGGCTCAAAGTGATGAAGCCAATACTCATTCTGAGTTAGGAACCGTTAAAGGAAACTAGCTGAATTTACCTCAAACACTCAGATTTTCCCGTGATGTGATCAGCGTGGTGCGCTTTAGATCATATGTTGGAAGACGTGGCACCCACTGAGCAGAAGTCTTCGTCATGCCAAGTTCATTGTGCAGAATATTCTCAACTTTCTCGCGGGATATGCTAATAGCATTGGCTATTTCATTTATAATCAATCGCTTGTCATCCTTCCCCATGTAGTGAACACAATCAATGTTTTTCTCGTTGGTGGCAGTTGCAGGACGTCCAAACCTTGGGACATCTCCAAGACTTTTTCTTCCCCTCATAAATTCAGCTGCCCACGTTTGCACTGTTGATGAAACAGGAGCGTCATCCCCTAATGTAGCAACCACGTCAGTGTGAATTTCCTGGGGAAGGGGCTAAACATTTTTACTTCAGGTACTTGATAACAACACGTTGCTAGAGTTTGTCCATGTTCAAAATAAGTCACCACTAGTTACATTTGAAGTCTTATTTGAACAGTCAGATATCAGTTTACCTGGAAGGAAACATTGCATACAAGATTTCACAGCTCTATCATCACTCCTTCATAGTCAGCCTATGAAATTTTCAGCCCACACACGTATATTGATTTATCGAATAAGTTTACCAAAAAGACTCATGGTGTAAAATCTGTCGTTGAAATAGCTTCTGGTGATCACGCTGTCTTTGTTTAGTACTGCATATTTAATTACGAATACTTAGAGAGTATTACTTATTTCTTACAGGATTATGTCATATTAACTCAATGATTTACAAATGGTTCCATCACCTCGACTTGATCATGTTTTTTTTTTACCTTAGATTGACTGAACAATGATAAATAATAATATAACTAGCGTTTGACAAGCTAATCTCACACACGTTTACACACACACACACACACACACACACACACACACACACACACACACACACACACACACACACAAAAAAAAAACACACACACACACACACACAC
>JAOPUL010002510.1:32555337-32565399 GCA_027564515.1 Octopus rubescens
AATTAAAACGCTAAAAGTTATGATACAAGACATTTTTCTGTAGTGCAACGCTGTGGGATCAAACTTGGAAACCTGTGATTGCGATCTGAACTTCTAAACCAATGGCTACGCTACATTTCAAGTCTTATTCAACAGGCATGTAGACATCTTTCTCGCCTTTGAAGAATACGAGTCACTTTCGGAAGCCATTACGATAACGAAATTTCAGTTTCTTCCTTCTGTGAAAATGTCGTCGTGTTCGCATATATAAATGAATATGGGAGTCCATTCACAATAAATTTTATATATATTTAATAGATACAGATGATTACTGGAATCTTGATATATACAATTGTATAAGCCTAATAAATATCTCTGTATAACACACCTTTCTATAACTCACGGTAACAATATTTGTTCAGTTATGTTGCTGATATATTTTGCATTCAGCATTTCAACAAATATTATCAAAAACTAATGCTTCTACACGAACGTAATTTAATGTTTTAGATAATATTGTTTAAGAAACTCGTAAATGTATATCTGTTTTGCATGTTGCATCGTCTTGCTAGCCGTACCGATCTGAAAGGATGTCAACAAAATGATTGGACCATGACTTTTGAAGTTCGACTCACAGCATGTTCGACAACGAGCCGAATGGGTGCACCTGTATACTATGTATTCTCGCCTGCCAGAAATAGATGTTAAATCTCCTTCAAACATTATGCTATAGCCCTAAGTAAGAAACAGAAGGAGAAATAAGATGGTATACTCTTGAATACATTATGGCTGAAAAGAAAAGACAAGCCTTATCACAACTTGAAAATTTTTTGCTCATATGTTTGATCATGCAAAGCTATGTTCAGCGACACTCCAGACATGACTGCCCTATGCCATTAGGGATACTACAACTGCATTATCTAATGCACTCTTCCCTTTTCAACATCAGCAACATGGGATTTGGGGGATATTTGGGTTTTTTTTTTCTTATCTAGCAAATTAATCGCTTTCTCTCTCAATGGCTCATATGTGCCTAACCGGGTGAAATAGTTGATAGAATATTATAATTGTTGTTGTTGCAGTTAAAACAGCTGTTACTTTGATTTCGTGTCTACTATCAAATAAGACTTCAAGCATATTTTGGAGCTAGGGTTTTGGGTGTTTGGTGTAAGCTTGGAGTTCTTGTGAAACTGTGTTTGATGAATTGTGGAAGAGCGTTGTTTCGATGACATATTCGTATGAAATCTTCAGTGTGACTTTGATGATGAAGCAAGTTTGCTTATATATGAATTAAAAAGAGTGAATAAAGGAAACTATTATGTGGAGCACAATTTTGGAATTTACAGTTTCTATATTTCTTGTGAATGTATTTTACGTAGGCTTGGCGTCATAGGAAGTTGTTGGTTCACCAATGTTTTGTATAGTTTCTTAAGGTGATTGTCCTTTGTATGGGTAGCATGAGATGTAGTACAATAACCAGTGGATGTCTGCTGCTAGTTACTTTGTTGCCATCATTTGATCTCTGTAATGTGATATTTGCACAAAGTAGACTCGATTTCATCTGTGATTAGAAATCCGGAATGTTTATGTTTTGGGGAAATAAAGAAAACGTTTTCTTTGGAATTGGGGTATATACATGGGCAGATAACAGTCTGAGAGATACTATTTTAATTAGATTTATATTATTATAATTATTAAAACGATTTCAATGTGATCGTTCAGGAGGTTGTGTATCATCTTCGAATGGCTTTTAGTGACTTATATTTGAAAAGTGTTTGCTGGAGTGTGGATATATTAACTGAATAAAGGATTGTGAAATGATATGGCAATGACATGTTACTGTTGATAATTTGGCTTATGACTATGCATAACGTTTTACTGTTAGTTTTGTAGTCAGTCTATTCAGAATGAAAATATTTATTAGTTGATTTATGCCAGTTATATTTCTTTTGTAGTTAGTTTTAGTGGTTTTGTCTCTAGATTTATCAGGCCAGCTATTTCAGTTTAGCCTTATGTTGATTCGTGAGATACCCTTTATGAAACAGTTTACAATCATGATAGTGTATATGTTGCACTATCTATGTTGGTGATTGTGGCAATGGTAAATTCTAAGAATGAACTACTGCAAGTAGTTCCATCTGGATTTTCTAAAGTGATGGTTTTGTAATTTTCATTGATGTCTGAGTTGTGATGATGATGCTGATCTAGTGATTCAAACAGGTGTTGGTGTGTCATTTAGGAGGAAAGTGGAGTTAATTTGTAACGATGTTTTGTTAACTCTACTGGTTTTGTAAGATGAAGTGGACTACAATGAAATATACCTTCCCTGGTGTTTGGCTGTTTCTTGATGCTATTTAGTGTTTGGCATAGTGGATATATGGTGCTGCGTTTGGTTGGGTGCTTATATTTATATTAATGTATTTCATGTTTCTGGATTATATTTTGAATGCTGGCATTTTTTAGTGTACTATCGCGTTTTATTAGTGTCCATGTATCATTGTTGGCGTGTATGCGTCACGTGCACGATTTTAAATATATATAAAATACATTCGCCTTAATTTGGCCTGTTTAAAACACTGAGACTGCATTTAAGGACTTGCAGAAGTAGTTTTACGTGTTTTGTTAATGGAATAACGCGTGTATTTAATAAGATTTTATTTCCTTAAAAGTGATTTCAGGCCGTTGGAGTCATCTTGCAATATTTGCTATTTTTTGTGTAGCGTTTATAAAGAAAAATCATTACTATTATCAATAGAATTAATCGATGTTGCTATGTGGTTGTATTTTTAATTGTGTGCTGTGCATAATTTTTTAATTTGGTTGTCGTTTTTGTTTACACCCTAGTCAACCAAAAGTAGAAATCCCTTTTCTTACATTGTACATATAGGACACTATTATACAAATTACTTTTCTTACAGGTGTTATAAAGCTATTTTAGAATGATTTAGCCACTATTTTCTGCGGTGGGTGCCGCTTTTACCGAGTTTAAAGTCGACTCTGATCAAGTGGGCATATGTTTCTACATTAAAAGTAGGCTGACCGCGTTTATTAGCTTTGTTCTGAGTTATGTCGGGGCACTTTGACATGAAATGAAGAGCGATACATCTGATTAATTGTGTTTCAACTTTATTGTAATTTCAAATACGTTTCATTGAGCTTTTGTTGTAGCGTGTTGGTATATTTTATGTGTGCGACTCTTCAGCTGGAATATTTCAACCTTTTCGATGTTCACTTTGTATCGAGGCCTTGTATTTTTCTTCTTTTTTTTGTTGTGTTTCATTTTAATCTTTATGTAGGTGTCTTTATACTTTAATGCCTACTTCTCGTCGTTCGACCGACTTTCTAGCTGTGATCAGTCTACCGTTTGTTTTCAGACAACATGTCTCCAGGCTATATAATGCTACATACTCCACTCTGTATCTTCTTTATAAGGTGTTAGGAAGTGTCAGTTGAGAGAAATTGAGCGATATTTGTAGCAGGCCATATGATTGCATAAAACGTTCCTCCGATGACTTCAATTTGAATGGTTGATTGATAAAGAGAATATAAGAATCCATACATTGTAGAAAATCTGTCCCTGATAACTAGCTCTTTCAAATATCAATTTTACTATGCTTCTCCCATGTTTCTATTAAGGTAAAATTAGGAAGAAAAAGTGAGAGAATGAGATAGAATGTGTACTTTGTATTATTTATTAAGGATAGTTCGAACTGACGTATATTTACTGCAATCAATGTTAGCTGTTATGATGCGCATGTTGCGTTAAAGGTAATGTTAACATCAAGTCTAACATAGCCGTCTGGAGAAATACGAACAGTATGATGTTATGAGAGCAATTTCACGATGGCAATATTTAGAAGAATTATTCCCTAAAATGGCTGGATATACATTCGGTAACTCTTGTTGATGAGCTCCTTGTAAGCCTTAACTTGAATATATATATGATAACAGCCATTTCAGATACTACTAGCATGTTATTTATGACCAAATTATCTAACGTAATTTTAAAGTAGCAAGGGTGTGAGTGCAAATAAACATGAATGATATTTCTAGCAGGTTATGCTTTCGTGGAAAAGCTTCTTACCTTCGTTCGTTCTGTATCTAATGATACAACATTGAAATTGTAAACAAAGAACATATCTTTGAACAGATAAAAGAATTCTTCAATTTACTAAATTTAAATTCTGATGCAATGGAATTCTATAACCAATCGTCAACGTCTCTCTCTCTCTCTCTCTCTCTTTTTTTCTCTCTCTCTCTCTCTCTCTCAGTTTCTCTTTCTCTCTTTCCCTCTACCCCCTCTCTATTTCTCTCTTTCCCTCTACCCCCTCTTTATTTCTCTCTTTCCCTCTACCCCCTCTCTATTTCTCTCTTTCCCTCTACCCCCTCTCTATTTCTCTCTCTCCCCACTGTCTTAACAGTATTCACTGAATTCTTTGAATCTTTGTAAATTATTCGATTTACAGTTTTCCCGATATTAAAATATAAAGAGACGAAATGTTTTTAAAAAACATTTAAAGAGCTGTACATAACAAACGAGAAGATGGTAGACAATGTAAAAGATAGAGTTTTTTCCATTAGATAATAATTACAATGATTGTAGCTGATATAAAAGGGAATGTATATTATATTAATTACATAATAGCACATGAGAAGAGTCTCTGGTGCTTCATAGGGAATACATATACAGACATGATAGAGTTAAGATATCAAGGTATTTGATATCATTCCAATATTTAAATACTAACAGGAAAATGGCGAGATGTAAACATATAACTGAAGAGATTTCTTGAATAACAAAATGACAATACTTTAGGATAGTCACAAAAAAACTGCGGCACGCAGGACACTCTGAATGGCACGTCTAACAAAAACCTATCATGAATTCTTTTATTAGTATAAACTTCCTGATGATGAGCCACGGTTCATTCCACCAGCTTCTTGAAAAAGTTTGTCCATACCCGCTTTAGGATATGGCTAGCTACCCTGATAGGTAGTTTAAGACTATTAGATCAGATAGCGTTGTTAAAAACTAGCTAGAAGAAAGAGCTCCGAATGAAATCCAAATTGTCACACAGCTGGAAACACGTGAACACGACTCAAGTGTTTTATACCACGCCTGTTATCAAAAACTCACATACTACTCCTCCGTAGCATCTAAAATTACATTCCAGTCACTTCCTATCTCTAATAAACAAGATGATCTTAGGAAATCCACAGAAGTCCGCAGACATCTGGCTACCCAGCACCTGTCAGGGTATAAATTGCCACCAGTCTGAAAGCACTAACACCTCATCTACTGTTACCATCTAAGGCCACTAGCTTACCCTCTGGGACGATGATGATCGTACTTGTCTCTAGATTCATGCCGTTCCGAAAAATTGCAGACACACCAGTGGGCATAGGCCGACCTAAAGAGGCGTGGATCACGTAGTCGACAAAAAGTAGGGCGGGTGAGTGCGTCTCAGAACTTCTAATCTACTGATATCCACCCACATCTAGATTTAGTGACCTGAGATCGTTTATCATGTGTCTCTAATGCCACACCAACCACAACCAACGTGCATTTATACGAGGAACTCATATTTCCGGCATCTTGGATTGCGAAAGACAGGAAGAAGCCAATTTGCTTAAAATATTGGTAATCCCAGACTTCAGCTTGAGGGATACTTCGTACCTTAAAGTGGAATTTTTCCTAAAAAGAAAATCACCTCACGCGGAACTCCTTTCAAGAGCTCTGAGTAAATTCATGGTATCGTCTGTATCAGTGATCAATTTGTTTTTACCTTTCAGAGGAATTCCTTTATTTCCGCCCCATCTGGGGTTTTTTTGGGTGGGGGGCTTGTGTATGAAATCCATTAACTCACAGTTGTTCTTCCAAATTGCAATGACAGTACAGAAAGATAATTTCTGCAGCTGCTAATGCTGCTGTTATTGTATGTGTAACCATTTGCTGTGAACTATGAATAATTTACTATGAAAAGTACTTTTTACACCCAATTCTCCTCTAAGTTTACTCTCACACAATCCCTTCAAGTATCTAACATTCCATTCCAGTCATCCACTAACAATGAGTGAAATGTTCCTCTTCAGCGTTTTACTACTGTTGCTGTTGTATCTTTTGTTTTGTATCTTCTGCTATTGTAGTATTTGTAATCGGGAATATCTCTCTTCTTGTGTTGGCTGTTGTCGTCAAATAAGCAACTTCAAACAATATAGTTTTCTCTTACAATTTTACTCGAAATAACCCACATTATTCTCAGCTGACTACAAACTACTGGAAGAACTTCTCCTGCATATTTTGCTTAAAATGTATACGTTGTTGTTGTAGCAATAGCTAAAATATTACTGTTGCTTCAATAGAAAAACATTATATAACAACATAGTGATTTTAGGATGATTCAGAAGTCCCTTTAGCATTTAAACGATATATAAAATCGAAATTCTAAAAGAACTTATGAATCTCCTTCAGAATACGACTTGTGAATCACCCTATACCTTCAACAACCAGCTGAATTTCCCATATCTTATTATTTGCCTGGATTTAATTACACAAAGGGCATGCATACAGCAGCTAACGCCTTGGCGTCACTGCATATAAGCAACATACAAGCATATAATTAATTTTAAAATGTGCATTCAAATGCACCGAAAAAAAACTGTCACCGTCTCTATGCTGTATCTTAAAATTGTGCAAGTAAAAGCTTGTGTGCTGTTCTTAAGTGGGTCATGGCAACGTTTCATTTTACTTACTAATGTCAACAACCTGCAAACTGCATTCAGTTTTAGTAGCCTTGATGCTTGCAACTAGTAAGTTTCTATTAATAAACCAGAGCATATCAGTTAGAAACTGATTCACGTTGTCTTATCTACTGCTTGTTTGTTTGCCTGCTTAACTATCTCTTACGGACTTTGTTTATTTCTCTACGCAGTCTTTAACAAGTAATTGCAAATTAAACTTGCAAATGAAATTCATTTAGTTAGGATTACTTTCGATGTTTGTTCTTGTAGTTTTTTGTTTTGTTTTTGTTTTGTTTTTTAAATATTAATTTCTTTTATATATATGTTTCACAGAGCGGTATATTTTTTGCGACATCTATGACATTTTTCTTGATGGCATTATCTGTAAGTATGAAAGAAAATAGTTTTATACCGAGAATCAAAAGCCGTATTTTTACGGTACCCCTCAATTCGTACAAAATAAAAGCATTCAAGCAATTTTTTTAAAGGTTTAAATTAAATATTGGAATGGTGTCATTCTGTTTCAAACAATATATATATGTGACACAAGACTGATATGTTACACAAACACAATCACGGAAGTTTGTAGAAGACAAGTGTTATTTGTATTAAACGCCATGTCTTCTGAAGGCTACAAGCGATATATGTTGATTACTAGGATAAGGATGTAAACTAAAATCAGTTCTGTTACTGATCACTAAGATCATATAGTTAATGTATTCCGCCGTTTTTCTCTGCCCTCCCCCCCCCCCCATCTAGCTGAAAAACACTCACATCACCCTTACTCGCAAACGGGGAACAGTTGACCTTTCGTCCTTGCAGTACTAGTCATTCAGGTTACCTTAATGCACCGGCGATAGCGGAACGCTCCGAAATAGCTCCGAGTAGGTACGAGGAGGTACGAGGAGGTACGAGGAGGTACGAGACTTAGACCAGGTGCGTAACGTTCTTATATTTGTGCTGTCCATAGATTTGCAAACTGTTCGGTAATCCCTCTCTTTCAATTGAATAAAGATGCCCTGGTTGTTGAAAAAGAGGATCATAATGAGCTTCCCCGGAGCGTTGCTTTGCTTGGGTTCTTGTACCCGCGAAAAACAGATGCTCGCCCCATACAAGTTAATCCATAAGACATTTGGAGCATTTCATAGGTTTCTGTAGCGTTTTTCCCGAGTCTAACACACGCTTTTATGGCATAGCGAACATCCAAATTGTTTTCACGTCCAGAATGCATTCTGCAAACTAATCAACTGTCAGACAAGGCTTTGAACAAATGAATATATATTATGGGTGAGAGAGGGAGAGGAGGTAGGAAGAGAGAGTGAGAGAAACAGAGAAAGAGAGAGAGTGAGCGAGAGACAGAGAGAGACAGGGAGAGTTTCAGTGAAAGTTGATGAAATGCACGAATAAGTGAAGAATGAGAAATCTTACCTGTATCCGATTGCATTACCTGACCATAAGCCCCACAGAAACACATGCAAGACGATGTAATTAAATTTTTATGAACTAACTCTCCAATGTTTTTGTTATGTGTATGTACTCTGATCTTTCTAAAAGTGAAGACTAATGAAAGTAAAAGTGAACTGTAGTAAATTAGTTCGCTTCGCAGTTTTTTCTTTTCTTTGGATGAATAAAGCTGCTCGCGAATTTCTAAATACTAGTTATATGTCATGCGATTTAAATCGCACTATATATGTCCTGGCAAGGCCACAATCTAATGATGAAACAAGTACAAAACATATATAGGTATATTTTGTTCATTGATATAAATATTCATGTATATATATATGAATATCATATCATATATGTTAATGTATATGCTATCGTTAGAAATAAAAGATTGAGTATGGAAGCGAAACGTGGTGTGTATGAGGGCGTGATTGTTCCAACAATGTTATATGATGCAGAGACGTGGGGGAGACGAAAAGGAGGCGACTGGATGTGTTTGAGATGAGATGTATGAGAGCCATGGTTGGTGTGAAACGAATGGACAGGATGAGGAATGAAGAGGTGCGAAGACGAGCAGGAATCAGAGATAAACTAACAATAAAATTGGATAGACGAATGTTGAGGTGGTTCGGCCAAATGGAGAGGATGGATGAGGAACGGATGGCAAGGCTGAAGTGCTAGGTACAAGAACCAGGGGAGGCCTCGTTTTGTGTGGATGGATGGAGTGAAAAACACTTTGATGGTTGGAGGTGCAGGAGTGAGAGAGGTAAGAGAGGTTGTTATTGATAGGAAAGTTTAGAGAGTGTTTGTGAACGGTTGAATGTATTTTTTCTTTACTCAAGGGGTACAGTACCCGCATGATGCGGTGGAGGTAAACCAATATATGCTGTCGGGCCCCGCTACTGATATTGGAGGTTTCCGTTCTACGCCTTTACCCGAGTATGGAACGGCGCTCGCCCCTTTGAGCTGGAAAACGACAGGGATGACTGGTGTGTGTCTTGGAGATGTGTGACGAAAGAACTCTGGCAGAAATATATATATAAAAATAAAGCTGAATCTAATAGACACCATATGAATAAATAGTGCGTGTGTTATCATTGGCTTCATCGACAAAATGACGATCCTTAAATATAACAGTATATATATGTGTGTGTGTGTGTGTGTGTGTGTGTGTGTGTGTGTGTATTTAAACTTTCTGCATTGTTGGGAACTTGCCTTATTCTCTTGTTTCTGCCACATCACCTCCTTTGTAAAGTTTATGATAATGACTTCTAGCACAAACACAAGGCTTCATATTTGAGTGGAGGCATATACTCAATTATATTTCCCTCAATACTTGACTGGATTTGATTTTATCTATCCTTGGAAGGATGAAAGGCAAAGTCGACCTTGATGGAGTTTGAACCTAAAGAGCCATATCTAAAAACTAAATAATGCAAGATATAACCAACTTGTCCCATTTTTTTCGGAGACCCTATTTCAGACTACATACTGTGATATGTCCCTTTTCTAAGATGTTAGTATGTGATTTAAGAGAGGTTCTGTTGCTATTTCTAGCAGGTTGGTTAACTGACCCAGTATTGCTTCGTCTCGCCTGATGTGTTGTGATTGTGGCCTTATTAAACATTGTTTTATAAAATATGTGTCACAAGTTTAATTCACAACATACCATATATATAAATAATACAGATAATAGACAGATACAGTGATGTAGGGTATTTGTAGGATACTTTGATTACACACACACACACACACACACACACACACACACACACACACATTCACATATATAAATATATTAAAATATGTCACATGTTTAATTCACAATATGTATGTATGTATGTATGTATGTATGTATGTATGTATGTATGTATGTATGTATGTATGTATGTATGT
>JAOPUL010002510.1:32787181-32798489 GCA_027564515.1 Octopus rubescens
AGGTACAGGTGTTGGCCCTATGCAAACCCATTTTCACCTCTGGGACGAGGTGGTCCTTATTAGTCTGGCCCTCTCTCCTTTGACCTGTCCATCATGGAAGGCCCTACCAGGAGCTTGTGCTCTACTGCTGGCATAGCTCTCAGGGTCATTGAGGTACACAACCCACCACACCACAACAATGACTGAACCTTGTTGTGGAGTATGTACCATGCTTTTACTAATTGTTTTTAGGTGCCTATGTAGTCACTTGCAGACACTCTCTTGGCCCTCCCGACAGTTTGAGGGAGAAAAGCCTGCACAAGCACTAGACTAATACACATTTCTGGATCAATTTGAAATGAAGTGCATTGCTTAAGGAGATAATACACTGCTCAGTCAAGGAATTGAACATACAAACTTATGATTGTGAACCCAAGACTCTAAGTACTAGACCACACCTATGAATAGAATCTGGCTTAAAACTTGCCTTATGATCTTACTTCTTAGTCTGTTATATTTGTTTTAACCCTCAAATATCAGAATTGAAGTTCTGAAGCTGAATTGAGAGTTTTTTTTGTCTATTTCTGATGTTCTCAATTTTAGAACAAAACACAGTCATTCCAGTCAGCTTCTACACAGGCTGCTTACCAAATTTTACTCAAACAGCTTTAGAGAACCTGAGGCTATGGTGAAAATTATTTGATGAGCATCCTGTCCAGTGGTGGGGAGTGTTGTAATCTCAGTCACATAGATACCACAGGAACCAGGTTAAGCCTCAGCCTTATAAGTCCTGGGGCTTGGGGCTTGTAACAGATTTAAGTCTAAGTTAGTTGCAAAAAGATTTTTTTAACTTTCAGAAAATTTTCTTTTGTACTTTTATGGAATACAGTAAGAGATTTATACATAGTATTGAAGATCATGTAGCATAGTATGAATAATAATAATAATATTGGTTTCAAATTTTGGCACAAGGCCAGCAATTTCGGGGAAGGGGATAGTTGAATAGATCGATCCCAAGTATTTAACTGGTACTTATTTCATCGACCCCCGATAGGATGAAAGGCAAAGTTGACCTCGGTGAAAATTGGACCCAGAAAGCAAAGACGGACAAAATACTGCTAAGCATTTTGCCCTGTGTGCTAACGATTCTGCCAGCTCACCGCCTAAAAATAATGGTTTCAAATTTTGACACAAGGCCAGCAAGTTTGGGGGAGGGGTTAAGTCGATTACATCGACCCCCCAGTGATCAGCTGGTACTTATGTTATCGACCTTGAAAGGAATGAAAGGCAAAGTTGACCTCGGCAGAATAATAATAATTTATGACAATGTAGGAATGAAAGAATTATTGTTCATATGATCGGGGGGGGGGGGGGTTAACAATTTCCAGAGCTAACATAACAGAAATTTTTTTTTTTCTTTCTTTTTGTCTCATAGGATAACAAACAAAACAAAATTCGGTTGGAAATGCAACAGAAGAGCCAAAAGAAGAGAGAACAACAAAAACTGATGAACAAAAGAAAAGAATTAAATCCAAAGACAGAACTAGATGAAAGTAAGTAGTTTTGTGATAAAACTAAAGACTCTTCAAATTTACTTTATTATTATTATTATTATTATTTTTTATACTTGTTTCAGTTATCAGACTGTGGCCATACTTGGGTGCTTTGAAGGGTTTAGTAGAACAAATCGACATATTTTTAAAATCTGGTACTTATTTATCAGTCTCTTTTGCTGAACTACTAAATTATGGGGATGTAAGCAAACCAACACTGGTTGTCAAGTAGTGGTGAGGAACAAACAGACACACACACGACAGGCTTCCACACAGTTTCCATCTACCAAATTCACTCACAAGGCATTGGTCGGTTCAGGGCTATAGTAGAAGACACTTGCTCAAGGTACTGCACAGTAGGACTGAACCCAAAATCATATGGTTGCATCTTAATCACATAGCCATGTCCGTTCCTGCTTTCCCTTATCAGTCATTAAACGTCTATAATTTATTTTAAATCATGTCCTCTGTTGTATGCTTGTACGGATCAGATGGAATTTGAGGCAGACTTTCTACAGCTGGATGCCCTTCCTGTCACCAACCCTCACCTATTTCTAAGTAATGTAATATTTCCTCATGGCTGGATGTTTTCACAGAAGATTGGAAACAAAGGACACCATTTGTATAGCAGTGATGTTCATTTACAGCTATCATGTAATGACAAGACAAGAATACACACAATCATTATTTAACATCCATGTTCCTTGCTGGCATGAGTTAGATGGTTTGACAGAGTCAAGGACTGCATTGCACTCCATTGTGTGTATATAGATACATACAACAAACTTCTTTCAGTTTCCATCTACCAAATCCACTACAAGGTGTTTGTTGGTACTTGGCTATAAAAGACACTTGCCTAAGGTATCACACAGTGGAACTGAACCTGAAACCACGTCTTAACCACACAGCCATGCCTGCACCTAGTTTAAGAACTGCTTTCCTATATAATTGTCATTTGTTAAAACTTATCTATTTTAAACCTTAACCTAAATTTTCTATGAGTCAAACAATTCCAAACCTGTTCTTAATATTTCATCACATTTCTTTACTTTTATTAGAAAACTCACTTTGTTCCCCACCCCACCACCACCACCACCACCACTAGTGGCTCAATATCTTTTGTTTTGTTTTGGATGAAATCCAATATTTTCAACCTCATTATCATTTAATTCCATGTTTCTTGCTGGCATGGATTGGTTTGGTCCAAAAAAAAATCAGTGGCCTGTTCCATGCACCAATGTCTGCTTTGGTATGGTTTCTACAGTTTGAGATCCTTCCTAAAGAGAACCACTTTACAGTGTGTCCTGAGTACTTAGGTACAGAGACTAGTGGTTAGGGTGTTGCACTCATGATTACAAGATCATAGTTTCAATTCTTGAACTGGGGAGTGCATTGTGTTCTTGAGCAAAATACTTCATTTCACGTTGCTCCAGTCCACTTGGCTGTAAGTGAGTGACCATGCAAAGGACATCCAGTTCAAGGGGATCTCAACTACTTATGTGTCATGGAAACCAGGACATTGGCCCTTCTCAAGACAATACTAGTGAAGTTGCCATGCAGCCTGCAAGATTAAAATTCTATTTGACTTAGTGGGGCTAAAGTAGAGAAATAGGTGGCTTTATGTTAGATGAGGGTTTAAAGCAATGGTTCTTAACCGTTTGTTGTTTTTTGTAGCCCCCCCCCTCCTTAAGTTGTTATGCCTAGCGCCCACTTAAATGGAGAGTGAGGTTTCACAGCTAAACTAACTTAATATGGATGATAATTTATAAATTTCACTCTAAAAATGGATGGTATAAATTTTTAACAGTGAAATGATAAAATTAATAAAGACAAAAGTTGTAAATTTAATTTAGACATAGATCCAACCCATGCCAGCATGGAAAACGGACGTTAAAGGAAAATGATGATGATTGCTAGTTAATGACTTCCCTGTGCCTGATGAGATCTCATTTTATTTTAATAACCATTAGTTTTATCATAATTATTACTATAGGTAAAATTTAGTGTTAATTATGTTCGACATGTCCACGTTGAAAACCCTCTAGTTTAAAGTATGAGAAAAGGGGTCAGAACAGAACTCCTTTCTTGTAAAGGAGCTACATGGCTGACATTATAGAAGAGAGGGTGGACGTAGCTAGAGAGGAGCTGGAGAGAAATAAAATTAGTGGTAATGTGTCAGGGTGGATCCTTGAGATACAAAGTGAGTAGAAATATTTACTGCTAGTCTATAAGCAATATATAGATAATCTGAAGGTATAAGGATATCACAAGCATAATCTGTCCCATACAATTGCCATAACAATTTCAATTTTGCTTTTTTATCTTTTACTTGCTCCAGTCATTGGACTGCGGCCATGCTGAAGCACTGCCTTGAAGTACTGATCCCAGTACTTTTTTTTAATAAGTCTGGTATTTTACCAAGCTTCTAAGTTATAGGGACACGAACAAACCAACACTGGTTTTCAAACAATGAAGTGAGTGGGGAGGGGAGCAAACACAGACACACACACAAGACATTGAACTGCCTGGAGCTTTATAGTAAAGACACTTGCCCAAGATGCTGTACTGTAGGACTGGACCCCAAAACCACATGATTGCAAAGTGTCTTACTCCATGGCCTATCCTTTTTCTCTCTCTTTCCCACTGCTGCAATCAATGTTTCCCTACTTTAGTAGCCTCACTATTTCCATTTCAACCTAATAATACTAAATGATTTTTTTTTTTTTTGTATATTCCAGAAGGCCGCAGACGGCGACGCCACGTTGATGATTCGGACATTATGGGAAGTTTGATAAGTATGATTGCAAATGGTTTCGTCGACTGATACCTCTGAAGATTATTATCACCACCACCACCACCACTACTACAAGAACGAGTCAACCAGCAAATTCCTGCCAACAGTTACCCCAGTGAATAATGAAACTAAACTTTCAATGTTAATAAAATAACCTGCATTTAATGCTGATTATTAGTTCATGTACTATGTTTGACTTTGACTATTCATTGCAACAGATTATGAATTGTAGTCTACTAGGGGAAGGGGAAATTTCTTACCATTAAAATATGCAAGGATAGTTGAAAAACAAAAAAAAAAAAAAACACTTAAATAACTTTATGCAAAATTCAAAAAATTGAGTTTTATTACGAAGTAAAACCTGCAGATATTTTACTCCACCCTATTGCAATGGTAGGAAAATAATTAATGCAAACATAACATTTGAAATACTTTTTTTTTTATTACAAAAACAAGAATGACATAACATCAAGTTCGATTTTATTTTTTTTTTTAGGAAATAACTTTTGGAAAGAAATGGTTGATATACTTCTTTTTTTGGGTCCTCAAGGACCATCTTCAGGAGGGACATTGCCACCAACTGCTAAGCCTGAGCTATCATTACCCTCTTCTTCCTTTTCTCGTTTTGACTTCTTTGCTTTCTTGTGTTTAGAACGGTGATGTTCATTTGTCTCTTCTTCATCCCGATGTTTCCTGCAGCAACAAGAAAGACAATGGTTTTTTTAGCAATAAAAAAAAAAAAGAGACAAGATAAATTTTAGCAGTAAACTTTAAAGAGCCAGCCAAACTTCATCAAAGTCAGCTCCCTTCTTTAAAAACCAGTCGTCAAAAGTGTTCCTTACCTGCGTGAACGATGCCTATCTTCTCTGTCTCTATGTCTGTGTTCTCGAGTGCGTTCACGATCTCTTGACCAAGACCTGTCCCTCTCACGATCACGCTCTCTTTCACGGTCACGGCGGTACCCACTCCTCATAATAACAGAAATAAATATCAAATTAAATATATAGCAAAGTTTTACCACATGAAAAAAAAAAAAAAATTACATTTAAAATTATTTTGTGACAACAGTTGTACAAACAATAAAATTTAACCATCAAGTTTTTCTTTTTTTCTAATACTAAATTTAATTTGGACTTAAAAATATTCTCTTAAACTTGCTTTGATCATTATTATAAAACTAGCAATGTTTATAAAGTATACAATTAACATGTGAGAATTTACTAAATATAAAATTAAATTCTAAGTTCTCACAAAGAAAGTCTGTCATTAAAATATTTTTTTCAACTACATATTTCATTTCTAATCTGACTATTTTTATAAATAAAAACTCCAAATCCTGGGAGTTTATTCCACGAATAAAGTAGGATTTGCCTTCTAAACTAACATTGTTTTTAAAAAAATGTTCAAGCAAATATTGAGAATAATATACGAATGTCACCTGTTATAATCAGATTCTCGTTGAGGGCTACGGTCTCGGTTATAGTCCCATCGCTCAAAGTTGTTGCTTCTAATTACAAGAAAAGAAGATTATTGATGACAAAACATTTGAAAATGAAGCATATACATTATGTTAGGACAGCTTTTTACAATGTTAGAATAACTGACAAAGAGGGAGAGCCAGGAATTTGAGCATAGTGAAAAAATAGCAACACTGCACAGTACCAACGTTTTGTTGTTCAAAGTTTTTTTTTTTTTTTTTTTTTTGTGTGTGTAACTTAAAAGCATTTGTCACCCAAATGTGATTTAAGAATGTTACTTTACAAAATAACTTTTGACCATTATTGTTTCCTGGATCATTGATTTGATTTTATTTATAAACTATGGTGGCATGGACATTAATATATTTTGAAATATAAGATAGCTTAGAATATGCCATTAAATGGTGTTTAAAGTAAAGCGTTGTCATATATTTCAGTCGCAGAGAAGTTTCATTTATTTGTTTTTTACATCTATTTTTTCCATGCCAGCATGGGTTAGATGAATATATTGAGGCATTGTTTTACTATTGGATGCATGCTTGCCTGGATGAATGGATTAAGCCTAATGCATCCTTTACCTATCCACTCTATGGGGAACAACATATTTCTCTATAAAATCAGTTGCAGGAAAAGTTCTGAAGCATCATTTTGGCACCATTTGCTTAAGAACTTTGAAAAATATGACTGAAGGAAAATTTAAGCTTTAATAGTTTTTTTTCTTTTTAAAAGGAAAAACTAAAAAGAAAATTTATTCCTTTTTAAATACCAAAATAGAAAAAATAGCACAAAGAAAGTAAGAGCACAAAGGGGAGGTGGGGAAAGCAAGTTAGGACTACACTAGTTTTTTCTTTCTTTTAAGCCAAACCACTGCAACTTTGAACATGCAAAATATAAGCTAGGTTCATATATTCTAAAATAACCATTATTGTTTAAGTTTTTGCTTTTCTTTAGAAAACCCTCAGCCAGTCTGTCTAGGATATAAAGAATAAACAAACCTGTGGGTGGACTGACTTGTGGGATGCCTGTAGAGTGACAAATCATACATTATTATTATTGTCGGCATTTTCAGACAAGCAAATAAAACTGAAGAAATATGGCAAAGAAGGAATGATACATTTCAACAGATATGACAGAAATTCCAGTAAAATGGTAATGAACAACGCATAGAAAAAAAAGATGCAGCTGATTCTATCCATTCCTGCAATGAGCTGTATATTGTTTAACTTGGGTCTGTCTTTGCAAGGACATTATGTAATGTGTCCAGCCCATATAACAGACAGTAGGGTGTGATTTAGCTGCTACTTTTAGCAGAATGACTATTTAAAGACCTTCCTATCTTCGGTCACTGAAAAGATGTCACGATATCAAACATGTGGCCAACACATGATAAATGTGGTTAAATTAGGTTAAGTTGCATGACAATCTTTATGATTGACAGCATCTGACCCCCAACTCCTTTGAAGTTCAAAGAAAGAAGAGATTGCCAAGAGAAGACAGAATGCCTTGCACTCTATATTCTGAATTAGAAATTATGAGATGAGTTTAAAGAAAGGAATAAAATATTCAATATGTAGTCACAATGGCACATGGTCTAATGCTCATCAGGCCCTGTGGTCAATTCCTCAACTGGGCAGTGTGTTGTGACTTTGAGCTGAGAGCTTCATTTCACATTTGCTCCAGTCCACTCAACTGCTGGTGAAACATTCAGTCCTTCCAGCTGTCACACCATCAATGTTCTGCTGGGTGAAATTAAGGAAGACTGAGACATTGTCTGTGTCTGCTCATGACTACATAGACACCTAAAGCAATTAAGGAAAGCATGGTACATGCTATCAGGTCAGATTCACTTGTGAATAAGTGAAAGCTATAGTTTATGGCGTAGCCTAGGCAAAGTACAACTGCTCCCCAATTAATAAATAAACTGTTGTCGCAGTGCAGAGGTAAACACAAATATAATTTGAAGCAGTTCCACTACATTTACAGAGAAAAGACACGAAAACAACAATCTCTCAAAGTTCCTGTCATTATTTACCATCTTAAGTTATTAACAAGAATACGAGAATTAAGCACAGTACCTGTTTTCCCAGTGTGGAGGTGGGTTTGAATATGTATTGGAATACGGATGGTTGTTATCATAGTTGTAGGACTGTCGTTCCTCATAGCTAGAGTTGCTGCAATAAATATTGTATAAAAATTTAAAAATTAAAATGTGACAACTGGAGAGTTCAAAATAGTAACAAGTAATCCTTTTTAATATGGGTAGAAGGCCTGAAATTTTGGGGGAGGGATAGTCGATTACATTGACCCCAGTACTTGACTGGTACTTATATTATTTCATCAACCCCAAAAAGATGAAAGGCAAAGTCAACCTTGGTGGAATCTGAACTCAGAACATAAAGAGGGATGAAATGCCACGAAACAATTTTGTCCAGTGCACTACTGAGATAACAACTATAATAATCATCCTAATTTTTTTTTTTTTTGGCACAAGCCCAACAACTTTAGGAGGTGTGTAAGTTGATTGCAGTATTCTTCTTGAGAAAGCATCTCATACAAATGTATAGTGCTAAAAGTACAGAAATATCAGTAGCAGACAAAAATTGTCCAGCACTGGCAGTGGAACAGCGAGATCACGTGATTTCTGCATGTTTGTGCTTCATCAGCAGTAGGTATCCACTATCATCGTATGCTAGCCAAATTTCATCCATATCGATATAAAAAAAAACAGTGACTAATCAATCACTGGTGTCGCAAATAGCTTTGGTCAGCCAAGGGCTGCAGTAGAACATGCTTGCCTTAAGTGGCGTGCAGTGGGACTGAACCTGATACCACATGATTAGGAAGCAAGCTTCCCAACCACAGTTTCACCTGCACCATGCCTTTTTTTTTTTTTTTTTTTTTTTAATTGATTACATAGTTTACAACTTGCAGTGAACATTTTCAGTGTCATAATTACAAACACATTTTAATAAAAAGTAATATTTACCGATCAGATGGTTGGTTCTGTGGCTGATAATAAGCTGAAAGAAGAAAAAAAACGAAAAAAAAAAAAAATGAAATATTTCAGTGTAATTCTTCAAAAATAACAAAAACGTCAGAGATAATTCATTTGAGAGAAATCAAGGAATTTAATGTATTTCGATATCCTAAAAGATCACTTCAAGTCTGATGGTATTTCTGCAATAACAACAGGTAAGACAGTAAAGCACCACGCATTAGTAGTTTGGTGGAGGATATGTGATTAATTGTGCCATGGTTACATATACCCAACAGGTAAGTTTAGAAAAGATATCTCTCATATGTACAAACCCACAGACTTCTTTCTAAGACATTCATGCCCTCCACAAAGCTATTTGTGACATAAAAATGAAATAGCTCCAGCTGGGAATACCATACTAGATTAGCAGTTTATCTCTACTCCACCACACCTGACTTGATGGAGAGAGTAAATAATAATAATTACTAACATAAGGACAAAGCCTGGAATTTAAGGAAGGGGTAAAGTGGATTATTTTAACCCTAGAATTTGATTGGTAAGGAGTCATCATCATCATCATTTAACATCCATTTTCCATGTTGGTAGAATTGTAGCACATCAGACAAAATGCATAGTGGCATTTCTTTCTGAGGTCAACTTTACTTTTCATCCCTTTAGAGGTGATAAAATAAGTACCAGTTAAGTACTGGGGATCAATGTAATTGACTTGCCCTCTCCCTCTCAAAATTGCTGACTTTGAACCTTGCTGGCATCCCATTCAAGGGGAACATTGTGATCTCAGTTGCTTATACGTTAAAGAAACCAGGTTACTGGCCTTATGAGTCCTAGGGTTCAAAAACAATATTTTTAAATGTGACTGGTACTTTATTTTATCAAAGCCCTAGAAGGATGAAAGGCACATTTGAACTCGTACAATAAAGAACCAAAAGAAATAGCGAAAGGCATTTTGTCAGATGCCCGAGTGATTCTGCCAACCCATCGCAGAAGTTAATAGTGATTTCTAACTTAGAGGGTCAAGTAAATTAAGTGGGGGTGGGGCTTAGTCATTAACTTCAACCCCAGTACTTGAATTGTACTTTATCAACCTTGGGAAGGATGAACAACATAGCTGCCCTCAATGAGATTTGAACTCAGAATGTAAAGAGCCACCCACAATAAATACTGAAAGGTATTCTGTCCGATGCTCTAACAATTCTGCCAATCCATTACTCTGTTGGGAAATGGGGAAGTTAATAATAAACATTTTTAGTAACTGAAATATGTTAAAAGCACTAAGTGGTGGAACCTCAAACATGGCCTTGAATATTGCACAGAATTAAGAATCAATTCTGGAAGAGAATTAATTATAAGGAATGATATGAATTGATCGTTCATTTAACCCTTTAGCGTTCAGATTACTCTGTCAAATGTAATGCGTATTTATTCACATTGTTTTGAAATTATCCTGAATTATCTTCAAGCCTTGAGATTTTGATGATGTGATTGTTTATGTTTAAAATGAAATTCTAGAGTAGGTGTGAGAGGCCAGAACTGGCCAGTTTAAACATAAAGCAAGTAGAATATTTTGGCCAGATATGGCTGGTTTAAATGCTAAAAGTTTAAAGAATTTTATAAAGTTTTAAAGACAAAAGAGAAACAAGAATCCAGTATATAAATATAGACACATATTAGAAACATGTAGCTTGAGCAATACTTACAATCATAGCCATCAGTTGTAGGTGGGGGTACTGGGAAAGATGGGGGGATCATTGCAACTCCTGGAGGTGGAGGCATACCTGTAAAAGATAAACGAACATCAATCAAATATTATGTAAAGACATTATTAAAGGGGCATATGCAAGCTGCTTTATTTTCTCTTATTTATTAATATGAGTGCCCAAGTATGGTAACTATCATGTAAATATAGTAACTACCCCAGTATGGTAATTGTTATGCTAATACAGTAACTGCTCATTATGGCAATTGCTATTAATATAGCAACTGCCCAATATGGTAATTGCTATGTTAATTTTCAATCACTTTTGACAGTCAACGAAGTGTTATATTTACAGTGTACTGACTTCACTTATAAAGGCATTGGTCAACCTATGGCTACAGTATAGGATGTTAGCTGACAACGTCCACACAGAGGGACCAAATCCCTAACCAAATGGTTCTGAAGCAGGTTATTAAGGGCTCATACTCGTTTGAGTCATTAAATTGCGGCCATGCTGGGGCACCGACTTGAAGTCTTAGAATAATTACCAGGCTTTAGAAAAAAAAGTACTGGGGTTGATTCATTTGACTATCAGTTGGTTTTACTGAACTGCTATATTATGGGGACATAAACACACCAACACCGGTTGTCAAGTGGTGGAGCAGGGACAAACACACACACACATAATATATATATATATATATATAGATATGCGGCGTGACTGTGTGGTAAGAAGATTGCTTCCCAACCACATGGTTCTGGGTTCAATCCCACTGCGTGGCATCTTGGGCAAGTGTCTTCTACTATAGC
>JAOPUL010002510.1:32800779-32811113 GCA_027564515.1 Octopus rubescens
CCAGCCCCGGTCAAACCGTCCAACCCATGCTTGCATGGAAAAACGGACGTTAAAGGATGATGATGATGATATATATCATCATCATCAGTTAGCATCCGCTTTCCATGGTGGCATGAACTGGATGGTTTGACAGGAGCTGGCAAGCCAGAAGATTGCACCAAGCAGAACTGTCTGTTTTGACATGGTTTCTATGGCTGGGTGCTCTTCCTCATGCCAACCACTTTACAGAGTGTACTGGGTGGTTTTTATGAGAACAACTGAGGGGTGTGTTGTGTGGAGAGGGGATTGAAGTGGGTGGCTTTCTTCGGGTGATGAGAGGTTAGAGTATGATAGAGAGACAGAAACAGGTGTCTTGCAGTAGAGCAGATACATGGCTAGCCCAAAATATGTGTGTTTCCTTGTTTTGACATCTCATGATGATTGTAAGCGAGCATCACCAACATACAGTGATTTTCATTTTCAATCTTCTATAGAAACACATCTGGCAATGGGGAAATATTGCCTTGCTTAGAAACAGGTGGGGGTTGGCAACAGGTAGGGCATCCAGCCTCAACAAATCCATCTGAGCCATACAAGCAGGGAAAAGTGAACATTAAAATGATGATGAAACTTAAAAAGACAAGCAAGTGTATATATGTGAAAGTTAAAAGAAAGAGTTGGGGGTTGGGATGTAACATTACTTACTAATCATTGGAATCTGTGGTTGGTATGGGTTCACTGTTGTTAGCAGACTGAGCTGGTCTTCTTGAATCTCTAGCTGTAGTTCCAATCACATCTATTGTACCAGACATCTTTCTGTTAGGAGGAGGTGCAGCTCGTTTACCCAGTAAACTTACAGGAGTATTGCCAGCATCTGTGAAAAATATTAAATATCACCAACAATTCAGAATTTATAACATCAAAAGAAATCAAAAAATATTTGGTCATAATGGGGTTTTTTTTTTTTGACAAACATTCATGTAAATGTCCTTGTTTTAATGTCCACTTTTCCATGCTTGCATGGGTTAGATGTTGAGGCAGGTTTTCTATGGCTGGATGCTCTTCCTGTCATCAACCCTCACCTGTTTCCAACCAAAGAAATATTTCCCCTAGTTCCTTGAAGATGAGAAACACAAAGGCTGGGCATGTTTATATGGAGGATTGCAAACAAATGACACTGCTTGTATAACAGTGACGTTTGTTTACAATTACTGCACAATATCAAGAAAAGGAAACACAAACACACACCATTATATACATGCATATATATGTAGGTGGTTAAGAAGTTCACTTTCCAACCACGTGATTTTGGATTCAGTCCCACTGCATAGCACTCTGGGTAAGTAGATTTTGCAAATGGAAACCGAAAGAAGCACACCATATATGTATGTATAAACATGTGTGTGTCTTTGTTTCTCCTTGTCTTGACATTATGCATTATTTGAAAGCAAGTGTCATCATCACACAAGCAGTGTCCTTTGTTTACAGTCTCCTGTAAAAACGTGTCCAGCCACAGAGAAATATTACGTTGCTTGGAAAGAGGTGAGTGCAGGAAAGGCATCCAGTTGTAGAAAATCTGTCTCAATGAATTCTATCTAACTCATGGAAGCATGGAAAAGTGAATGTTAAAATGACGGCAATGAAATATGCATAAAATATATAAGATTTTTTAAAAAAATCTTACTGTTTAATGCAGCAGGTTTTTCTTCAGGTGTACTGCGGGAGTTAACGACAGGTGTTGGAGCACCAGCATGGTGAACCTGAAATAAAGATATTATTGAACAGTCAAATATTTAATTAACATACAGGGACAATAATGATTTCCTTTGACTGGAGCATGGTATAACCCCCTCCCGGCTTGCCAGCTCCAATCAAACCGTCCAACCCATGCTAGCGTGGAAAGTGGATGTTAAAGGATGATGATGATGATTGTCAGGAAATGAGAAATGATCCTGGTACTTATTTTCATCAAACAGCAGGGCAGGATTTGAGCTAAGAATAGCAAAGTATTAGGTTAAATATTGTATTGTCTGAGCCATGCCCACTGTCCAGAGAAATATGATATTTCAAATAATATTGTATAATCTCATTCCTTATTGTTAAGTTTAAGTAGTTGAAAGCTACTGCCATCATGTTTTCACATTGAGGATTAAATACCTCTGTAAACAACTTCATCTTAAACCAGGAAGTCAATGCTCCTAACACCAATGTATACGTGATCATATCTCTTCCTACAAGGTTTACTTACATTCCTCAATGTTCTTTAATAGACTGAGGCATAGCTGATTAGCTTACTTCACAACCATGTAGTTTCTGGTTCAATCTCACTACACTGCACTTTGGACAAGTGTCTTATACCATAGCCTCAAGTTGACAGTCTGTGGGTGAAATTCTATCATCATCATCATCCAGTCAGCTGACTTGCCCAGACCAATAAGTCATATTGGGTTTTTTTTTTATATATAGTTGAATGTCTTGCCTGCACATATGCCATGACTACAGATGATAGCAGTAGTTTGCTAACTAAACTGGCTGATCCTGGCCAGTGACACTTTGTTGTTAACTGTTCATCCACTCAGCATCTAGTGATATTTACTGTTCAAATAGTTTGCACCCACCGTGCTGTATCCCATAATTTCAATGTAACCCTGGCTTGGGTAGTTACTGGGTGCTAGGCCTTGCCAAGGGGGCCACCCATGATTTGGCCTAGGGCTATTTATTCCCACATTCACAGCTGACTTCTATTTACATGCTAACTAAGCCATAGCTGGGAGCCTAACAGGTACCACTACTCTGGAACAGAGTAGACCTGGGAACAATAGTGACGAAGAGGTGGTTCCACACTCCCCCAAACCAGGGCCCCACTACGGGATGCAGCTTAAAGTCATACACAGGTGGAATTTATGAGAAACTGTACGGAAGCCCATTTTATACATACTTACACATACATTTAAAAATACTAACTTCTACAGAGAATGGCCTTGCCGTAAACATCTAAATTCAAGTCACAACAGATATATAAATAATGATATAAAAGTATCTAACATTGCAAACCTATTCAACCAAGGCAAAGAAAAACAATTGATGAAAATTACTAACCATTATTTTGTTGGTCTGATTCTCCATACGTAATCGCCGCTGTTTCTCACAATACTGTTGCCAAGTGTCTTCATTGAAACCATAATTGAAATAATCTGTTATGTCAGCACCTAAGATACACAGAAACAACAACATTAAACAGAAATGTCAATTTTCAGGGGAAGCACTATCTGTATCAGATGGATTATCTGGTCACTGGATAATGGAAAATTGCTGCTAGATTTTTGGATGCCTCTTATCAAATGGATATTTATTGACAACCATCAAGATTGTCCTGTGCGTGTAATAAAGTATTTGTGATAAAATAAAAATCAGATTCATAAGGGACTCAGCAGTTTATAGATTTACAGATCTGTTCAACCCATGTTAGTTAACTATTTACCTACAAACATCATGACTATCCTACTGTATGATTACCAAATTATTTGTGATGTAAAAAAAAACAAAACAAAAATCAGACCCTAGAGGTTATACTTTATATAGGATTCAGCAGATTAGAGATTTACAGGTCTGTCCAACCCATATTAGTCAGCATGCACCCCCACCCCCCAAACAAAACCCCATTAAATCAATGAGGAATCAAATACAGTACAACTAAGTTTTCCGTGAAGCAAAATATGTATTGAAGAGTGGGTCTGAGTTTCCAAATGTAATAATCAGTTTGTTAACAAATCAATAGATACAAAGCTGATAAGAGGACCATCAGTTCAGAGTAACATCAACTGTCATAGAATATTTATTTAGAAAGAAAAGTATCATCATCCTCCTTTAACGTCCATTTTCCATGCTGGCATGGGTTGGACACATGTATAATATCAGAATAGACTCAATCTAAAGACAAACAACACACAAATCACTCGTAAAATTAGTCATTATTTTACCATAAATGTATAATTTGAATAGACTCAATACACAATATATTGCCTACTTAAACAGTTATGGGCTTCATTTCCAATATACTATTACTAACCACTCTAATACATCTATCACACCAGAAGTTCTGGAACCATGCCGGTTTGCCAGAGATCCTAATGCCTCATTGTTAGTAATGAGAAAGTGGTACTGAATTCTTGCCTACTTTCTTGCTATATATCGAGATCATAGTCATTTACTGATATATGTTACTAATTAGTACTTTGTTCTTTGTCTATATTAACTTTTCAACTCTAGACCATTCTTTCAGGCATAGAATCTTTCTATCAACTCTTTAACTGATTCTGCAATGAGAACCAAGATCATCAGCAAACAAAAGTTCTCAAAGATACCCAATCCTGAACTCTTGGATTATTGCTTCAAGAATTACAATGGAAAGATGGGATGAGAGCTAACTTCAGAGACCCCACTTACCGATGAACATCTGTTCTTTGCTGGACCCACTGCCAACCCTCCATCTTGCTACAACACCATTGTACATGGTTTGAATTGCTCTTCAAAGTCATTTACCACAATCCCATTTTCTCACCATCTATCTAACAACAGAGTATAAAACCCTATCAAAAGTAAAATTGTGCGTTCTTAACTTTCCTTGTAGTTGACTTGTTTGAACTAAGGCATCTGAGGTTCTCTATGCCCTGATACAAAACCCACATTGCATCTTAACCAACCCTGCAATAACTTTGATAAAACCAAACGAATTTCAAAACTTAGGCCACTGTAATTTTCCTTCACCAGTACCTTTGTAGCACTTTACAATCATCATCCTCCTCCTCCTTCTCCTTTAACGTCCGTTTTCCAAGCTGGGTTGAATGGTTTGACCTGAGCTGGCAAGCCAGGGGGATGCACCAGGTTCCAATCTGATTTAGCTTGGTTTCTACGACTGGATGCCCTTACTATCGCCAACCACTTTACAGTGTGTGCTGGGTGCTTTTAACGTTCCACTGGCACCAGACTCTCGGCGCTACTGCTTTTAACATGCCACCGGCACTGGACTCTTGGCGCTAGTGCTTTTACGTGGCACCTTCACGAGTACTATTTACGTGGCACCACACAGGCGATTGGTAGTCAGACGGATGAGACATATAGACCGGGAACAGACGGACATATATAGATATACATACATAGCCCGGTAGCCTGTGCGCATGTGCTCGAACCCCCTTTGTATTGGTGGGCGGTATTGCCAAACCAGTCACTGAGGATAATATAACTTTCCAGCCCTACCTGTAACCAGTATAGTACTTATATACATCATCATTTTAACATCCACTTTTCAATGCTGGGTTGGTCAGTTCAACAGGAAACAATGAGCTAGAGGACTGCACCAAGATCCAATGTCTGTTCTGGCATGGTTTCTACAGCTGGATGCCCTTCCTAACATCAACCCCGTTACTGAGTGAACAGGGTGATTTTATTGTAGTATCATAAAACTTAAAGAGTTAAAGCAACTCACCAGGCTTCCTCCAAGGTTTATCTTCTGCCTGAAGGCTATCAAAATCAAAGTCATAGGTAGGAACACCATTGTTTGTGCCAACAGCTTCCAAATCGATTCCTTTTCCTTGGGGTTTGTTTAAGCCACCTGTTCCTGCAAATTATAAATACAAAAATAAATCTTGAAGAATTAAAAGGGTTTAGTAATGAATCATTTACAAGTTTAGCAAATATTAAATCTGAGGAAATAAAATAAACCTTTGTAAGATCAGGGTTTTTATGTTACTTAATTTTGACATTTCTTAGGAAAGATTTTATATCCATCTAAATTAAGGCAATATTTTTACACACATAAAATCAGAGATTAAATGCTGTTTATTGATTCATGTTTCAAATAAAATTAATTCAACCAATATAAATTACCTGAGGAAGATTTGTTATAACCAGTGCCTTGTTTGAAAATTCTTGGTGTCCTGGAATAAATAAATAAATAAATAATCGAATTTGAAAAAAAAAACATAAAACAAATAAAGATTGAAATAATTTAATGAAAATCTATTAATGAAGGCAAATAAATCTGGAAGAGTTTTTTTTTGTTTTTGTTAAAGTGATTAACTATGGCTAGGTACTGCAGTTTTGAGGAACTGCAATGGATCATTTGGGAATTGAACTCCTGTCAAAGATTTGACTAGGACTAAACTATTATTCTACAACACTTGGCATGGCATGACATGGCAGAGGCGTGGCTATGTGGTTGTGAAGCTTGCTTCGCAACCATGTGGTCTTGGGACCAGTGTCATTGCATGGGATACATGGCAAGTGTCTTCTACTGTAGCCCCAGGTCAACCAAAGGCACACAAGAAGTGGATTTGGTAGACAGAAATTGAAGGAACCCCCATTATATGCATGTGTGTTTATATGTAGCTTTGTCTAGACAGCATGTGATGATTGTAAATGAGCATCACTGTCATATAAGCGAGTTTGTTCATTTCCTGTCTTCCATGAAAAACCTGTCTGGCTTTGCTTGGAAACAAGTGAGGGTTGGTGACAGGAGGGGCATCTGGCCATAGAAAATCTGCCTCAACAAATTTGTCTAACCCATGCAAGCATATGAAAATGGATGATGGCTCACATAAAGTGAATACAGTTTAATATCTTTCAAGTATCAATTAATTGTAGTTAATTAAACAAAGGTAAGATACAAATACATGTGCTAAAAGGTAGCAAACTGCTTCTAACCTGAAGAAGAATAATAGAACTATTCTATTTAATGTTGGTAATATATCAGAAGTGCAGAAGCACATGGTTTAGTGGTTAGGGTGTTGGACTCATTATCGTAAGATCGTGATTTCGATTCCTGGACCAGGTGATGTGTTGTGTTCTTGAGCAAAACACTTCATTTTATGTTGCTCCAGTCCACTCAGCTGGTAAAAATGAGTAATCCTGTGACGGACTGGCGTCTGGTCCAGGGAGGAATATATACACCAGAGAAACTGGCCCTATGGCCCTTATGGAGTAATGTGAACTAACCAATATATCAGAAGTAGAACCCTTTTCTGCACCAAACATTTGATCAGATACAAAACCACCCTTACACAAACACAGAGTGCCACATTATCAAAGCTGTTATGTTAGGTCTGTGGGTCACCCAAGGGTGTCTTGATGCCTCCAGGTCAGTAGTTGGGTCAAAATAACCATTATGATTAAATTCTTAGATAACTTCTATTTCAAAAGAAAATTAAAATGAAGAACTTACTCATAGACTGATGGTCCTGACTTGATGTCGCCAATAGTAACCTGGACCAAATCATCATCATCGGAATCGTCATCATCTTTCCGGTCACCAAGATCTTCTTCTCCGCTCTAGAAATAGAAAACAATATATTTGGGTTTCAACAAAAAGTCATAAGGTCATCAATAAATGACCATCACTAATTAATGTTGGTTAAACTTCAGAATAGAATCACTCAGGAGACAGAAAACAAAAACATTTTAAAACGCTGACACATGCATGGCCATGTGGTTAAGGAATTTGTTTCCCCACCATGTGATTTCGGGTTCAGTCTCATTGCATGGGCAAGTGTCGTCTACAGCCCCAGGCCAATGAAAGCTTTCTGAGTGGATTTGGTAGACAGAAATTTATCGTATGTATATATTAGCATGTGTGTGTGTGTGTGTGTGCATGAACAGATGTGCGTGAGTTCAAATTCTCCATCTACATATGTTTGTTTACTGATTGTAACCAACGGCTTCACTGCAGGGGATTTTTCTCTCCCATTTCTCCGCATAAAACATGTCTGAGCTATTTGTTGTTCGACAGATTGGGAGAATATTACCTCACTTGGAAACAAGTGAGGGTAGGTGACAGGAAAGGCATCTAACTGTAGAAAACTTTGCACCAACATACTCATGTGACCCATGCAAGCATGGAAAAGTAGACATTAAAACAATGATGATGGTGATGCCAGGGCAATCATTCATATTCCCATCATGTGGTAGAATAAGAACATCATACAAAATGCTCTACAGCCGTATATATTCCCAGTTCAAATCCTGCCATAATTGACTTTGCTTTTCATCCTTCCAGGGGGCCCGGGGAAGGATCAATATATTACAGAAGCAGTCAAAAATCATTAACAATATTTTGCCCACTAGATGTGTAGCTTTGTGCCTCTGTTAGAAATTAATATTTAAATCTCATCAGCCCAGTACTCTCTCTCTGCGTCCAGGGGTTGACTTGCCAAGATCCTCCAGTTCCCTCTGTGTTGTACTGCATGCATACAACTAGCCAGGCTCATCTTTCCAGTCTATTTTTTGATGTCATTAGTCCACAAATGTCTTTGACAGCCTCTTGCTTTTGTCCACTCCACACTTCCTGTCAGGATAATCTTGGGTAGTGACTTTGTAGCCCAATGGATTCTATCATCTTCTCCATTGCTATGTACATTGTCCAAGTTTTAGCCTAACAGAGGACAATTGGCATAATCTAAAAGTTACTAATCTCAGTTTTAAGTGCAAGGTTATGTCTTTCAAGGTGAAGATCTTTTTTATTCTTAAGTTTTAGCCTTATTCATTCTTTAACCCATCTAAGAATTTAATCTATCAAATTAAATATGTTTTAAATCATATAAAATTTATAAGCGATTCAAATAAGTTTAGAATAATTGAAATTTTAGGAAATTTAGAATAACTGGAAATACAATTAAAGGCTATAATATTAATTCATTTTTAAATTCAAATTGTAAAAATCTCATCTACTAATACCACAAGTAATCAAGGAATAACGTACAGTGAAGGTTAACTTTCCAGCAGACATGGCTGTGTGGTTAACAACTTTAGTTTGCAACTAAGTGGTTACAGGTTTGATCCCACTGCACAGCACCACATTGGGCAAATGTCTTCAAGTTGGCTGAAGCCTTGTCAATGACATGGAAACTATATGGTAACCTGTTAGAGGGATGACGATGATTTTTTTTTTTTTTTTTAGGTGGTTGAGGTAATCTGTCATCCAGTTTAACAACCCCACCAGCACTTGGGGGCCCTTAAGTGGAGTTGACACACCTGAAAACATTTGGTTCAGATCTCCAGTCTGAGGATAACTTCATCCTCTTGAGTCTAAGAGGCCTTGAAAAGGACCACAGGCAGTGCATGCCCTTGTTCTTGACTTAAACATTAATCTGGCTGTATTTAGTTGTATAAAAATTTGGCTGTATCTAGTTGTATGCAAATTTACAGACATCACATTAGAAGTCTCTGAATTTTCAACAATTCAACATGCTTAAAGCCATAAATATTCTGGTTGTTAAAGGGTTAACTATTAATAACAGAATGACTATTTCTCATTTGTTTTTATGTGTTTTTCCGTAGATGAATATATTATTGATGCATTGTTTTATAGCCAGATTCCCAAACTGTTGCTAACCCATACCAGTTTTTCAATTAAGGGATCTTTTATCGCTAATGTCTTCAAAGGTGCAAAGCCAGCAGAAAATTTGTTGATAGAGGAAATAACAACATCACTGCTTGTAGTAACTCAGTGATTTTTGGAGAAGCACAAATGTAAACAAACAGACACACACACATGCATAAATGTGCACACACACACACCAGGCTTTTTTCAGTTTCCATCCACCAGATCCACCTATGAGGCTTTGGTCGACGTGGGGCTATAGTAGAAGACATTTGCCCAAGATGCTGTGCAGTGGGACTGATCCTGAAACCATGTGGTTGGGGTGTACTTTTTAACCACAACAGCAATGCCTGCACCTATGTTTTTTTCGGGGGGGGGGAAGGAGGAGGTTATATTCACCTTTTATCAATTGTTTGTACAAATTTGACAGCTTTCTCTTACACCATGTAATTGATGGAAAAGTGTTGCAATTTAGTCTTTAATGACATTACTATTAAAATATGCATCGGAACAAAACAAGTGCTTAAGACATTTGATAAGACATCTTACACATTCAAGTACAACTATTTCACAAAGACCACAAACATTGAAATTACAATGTAAAACCAGACTCACCAATTCTCCTGCTTCTTTATCATCGGGGTCTTTAGGTTTAGCCTGACTAGATCCATTAGTTGCTGAAGGGGGACTACCTTCTTTTACTGAGCCTTCAGATTTTACACTTTCATCAGCATCATTTCTGCCATCACTAAACATAAAACAAAATATTTGTTACATTTATTATTGAAATCAATCTGAAAAATTTACAGACAAACAAAAGGAAAAATAAAAACAAACCCCAAAACAATTCAATTGGGTTCTGAGAATTCATCAGTAATTTTTGTTTCACATCCAATTTCTTTCATAGGGCTGCACCATGTTCCAGTCTGATTTGGCTTGGTTTCTACGGCTGGATGCCCTTCCTAACGCCAACCACATTACA
>JAOPUL010002510.1:33062565-33074478 GCA_027564515.1 Octopus rubescens
AAACCAAGCCAAAAATAGACTGGAGTCTGGTGCAGCTCCCCAGCTTGCCCGTTTCCAGTCAAACCGTCTAACCCATGCCAGCATGGAAAACAGACGTTAAATGATGATGATGATGATAGAGGGAAAAAGGCTTTGATGGTTAGAGGTGCAGGAGTGAGAGAGGTAAGAGTGTTTGTTAATGATAGGAAAGCTTGGAGAGTGTTTGTGAATGGTTGAATTTATTTTTTCTTTACTCAAGGGGTAGAGTACCAGCATAATGCGGCGGGGGTAAACCAGTATATGCTGTCGGGCCCTGCTGCTGATATTGGGGGTTCTCGTTCTATGCCTTGAACCGAGCATGGAACGGCGCTTGCCCCTCTGAGCTGGAAAGTGACAGGAATGTCTGGTGTGTGTCTTGCCATGGCTATCCCCACTTATGTGGAAAGGCCTAAGTAAATAAATAAATAAATAAATAAATAAATAAATAAAAAAGATTTTGTAAATGTAATCATTTGCTTTTAAGTACTGATCAGTGAAAGAGCCATGGTCCTCACATCATCTTGAAGTTTAAACCCTTTCCAGAGCATGGTATATTACTCTTCTTGTGCTAGTTTTTCAAATACAAGGCACCACATTCCGTTGTCTGAATAAGTAAAGCTGCAGGAAAAGGACAAATAACTTATAGAATCTGTTTATAGGGCCAAAAGTTATACATATCAAGAAGTGTTTTCATCTTTCATTTTCTTTTATCTCTTACTTGTTCCAGTCATTCGACTGTAGCCATGTTGGGGCACTACACCACCTTGAAGGGTTTAGTCAAACAAATCAACCCCAATATTTATTTTTTAAAGTTTGGTATTTGTTCTATCAGTTGCTTTTGCCGAACTTCTAAGTTATGAGGATGTAAACAAACCAACACTGGTTTTCAAGTGGTTGGGTGGGACATACACAAAGAAACACACACACACACACACACACAAACACACATGATGGCTTTTCACAGTTTCCATTTATCAAATTCATTCACAAGGCATTGGTTGGCCCGATGCTATAGTAGAAGACATTTACCAAAGGTGCCGCACAGTAGGACTGAACCCAAAACCACGTAATTACAAAGCAAGCTTCTTAACCACACTGCCATGCCTGACACACTATATATCTGTTGTTGACTGTAGACAAATGTCTTGTATTAATAATACTGGAAGTCTTACTGCTAAGAACTGTAAATTTACTGTCAATATAACATTGTCACTACGATAAACCTCCTCATTCACATCTGTACGATGAACAGTGTGACTTTTATTTTTCTCGTGGAAGCAGTCTTGAGAGTAAATGAGTCTCTGTCAGTTTTGCCTGATCAACTGAATTACCTACTCATTGAATTAGCATATAAGCGGATGAGTACTCCACAGACATGTGTACTAATAATGTAGCCGTCAGGTAGAATCAGCTCAGCTATGGGGTCATGTCACACACAGAGTGACAACACCATATCTGAACGGAATTTCAAGTACAATCAATCTGATGGCCTACAGCACTGTTTGTAATTAGCCAATTTCGTTAGCAGGCAGCAAGATGGCAGATCATTAGCATGTTGGACAAAATGCACAATTTCTTCTGGATCTTTATGTTCAGAGTTCACATCCCACTGGGATCAACTTTGCCTTTTGTCCCTTTGGGGTTCGATAAAGTAAATTACCAGTCAAGACCTGGGGTTGATGTAATTGTCTTGTTCCGTCCCCTCAAAATTGTTGGGCGTCAACACTGCAATGGACTGGGATCCAATTCAGGAGGAATGCTGTGCTTTCAGTCACTTATATGCTATGGAAACTGGGAAACTGGTATTTTCAGTCCTAGGGCTCGACATTAGAAAAGAAAAAAAAATCATAGGAGCAGACATGGTTGTGAGGTAAAAAGCTTGCTTCCAAACCACATGGTTTGGAGTCCAGTTCAACTGCATGGCACTTTGGGCAAGTGTCTTCTACTATAGCCTAGGGCTGACCAAAGCCTTGTCAGTGGATTTGGTAGTTGGAAACTGAAAGAATCCCATTGTATATATGTAAATATATCTAGATATATCTATGTGTGTGTGTCTTTGTATCTGTGTTTGTCCCTCCACCCATGGCTTGATAACCAGTGCTGGTGTCTTTACGACCCGGTAACCTAGCAGTTTGG
Organism: Octopus rubescens; assembly: GCA_027564515.1. Classification (NCBI taxonomy): domain Eukaryota; kingdom Metazoa; phylum Mollusca; class Cephalopoda; order Octopoda; family Octopodidae; genus Octopus; species Octopus rubescens. Next base: position 33,064,720 of record JAOPUL010002510.1, read on the forward strand.
CAAAAGAGACTGATAGAATAAGTACCAGTCTTAAAAAAAAAAAAATAAGTACTGGGGTTGATTCATTCAGCTAAAAATTCTTCAAGGTGGTGCTCCATCATGGCCACAGTCTAATGACTGAAGCAAGTAAAGGCAATAGTAAAGGTCACTTGCTCCAAGATACCCACACAACAGGAGTGAACCTAGGACCTGGTGACTTGCTGAAGCAAACTTCTTACCCAATCAGCCATGCTGTTTACAACAGTCTCAAAAACTGACCATATAACAACAGACATATGGTTACTTCTGCTATTCTAACTTTGGTAATATCCAAATAAATAACAGATAATGCAATGAACATTGTGGCTGAAAGAAACAGGAAATGTTTAACCTAGTCTAATGAACTGTATACATTGTAGATTTGCAATAAATGAAAAAAAAACACACGATAAGACAGCAGAGGATCAAAATATTTCTAGAAATTAAATTATTGATAATAGAGTATTTTATCAAAAGAACTTTTTGAAATAATTTATAGGAAATGTTAGCTTCAGCTGCTCCCAAATCACACTAGTACACATACAGTGTTTCCTGATTCAGTACTTACTTCTATAATAATCAATATCTATGGTTCAGATTTCTAATAAAGTAAAACAGTCATTTTAGTGTGTCAATTATTTTTAAGCAAGGTCTTGAACTTCTTCAGTCTGTGAACTCTATAAAAAGGTTCACAGTTTCTTCATTCTACTAAGCTAACAGATACTTTTTTTTTTTTGGACAATGGACTGTGTTTCCATTCTGATACTTTCTGGGTTACAGAGTTCACTTATGTATGTATATATATATATATATATATATATATATATAAGTTGTTTTCAGTAATATATATATATATAAGTTGTTTTCGGTAATATATATATAGTCCACACACATGTAGGAATACAGAAGCTGTGTATATCTAAATATCTCTATCTATCTGTATATATACATAGAGAGAGAGAGTGAAAGAGCAGGGGGGGTGCAGAGAGAAAGAAAAAGAGATAGAGGTAGAGAGTAGAAAGAAAGATAGAGAGGTAGAGCAGAGAGAGAGAGAGCGTGTGTGAGACGCACAGGCATGGTTACGTGGTTAAGAAGATCACTTCTCAACAACGTAGTTTTAGGTTCAGTCCCACTGCACAGCACCATAGGTAAGTGTATTCTGCTATATACTCTAGGCCGACCAAAGCCTTGTAAATGGATTTGCTAGACAGAAGCTGAAACACGTTAAAGGATGCTGCTGCTGCTGCTGCTGATGATGATGATGACGATGAAGCTGAAAGAAGCTTGTTGTATATACATCTGTGTGTGTGTTTACATTCTTGCTTGGCTACAAATGATATTGTCATCAATCCCTCCGTCAAGAAATTGTCCACTGGTTTTACACCTTTGAAGACATGTAAAATAAAAGAACCCTCACTACAAAAAAAACAAAACTGCTAAGAGTAAGCAACAGGAAAGGCATCCAGCTGTTAAACAATCTCTCAATAATATATTCATCTAACCCATGCTACAATTGTTACAGTGCCAGATAAAATGTCTTGCATTATTTGTATTTTTTTTCTTCTGGCCCTTTATGTCCTGAGTTCAAATTCTACTGAGGTCAACTTGGCCTGTCACTGTTCCAAGATCAATAAAATAAAGTACCAGTTAAATACTGGAATTAATTTAATCAACTGATATGGGTGTCTTTCCAAGATTTCTTCAAGCAAGTGACTATTTAGCTGAGAATCTTGAATGAATTTTCTAGTACTGCTTATGTTTTTAAGGTGGATGAAGGTATAAGCCTAGCAGCCATTGTATTCCTTGCAAGGAGCAATGACGTAAAATCATATTAATGTAGTGGTGGTGGTGGTGGTGTGTGTGTATAAAAATAATGACACTGATGATGGTTATAGTGATGGTAGTGATGGTGATGATGACGATGACAACAACAATGATGATGGTGATAGTGGTGGTAGCAATGATGATGATGGTGGTGGTGGTAGTAGTAGTAGTAGTAGTAGTCATGATGATGACAAGTCCACAGAAAATGAAGAAAAGGAAGGTATCTGCCTTTTTCAGAGATGAAGAAAGTTAAAAAAAACCCAAAAAACCAAAAAAAAAAAAAACACAAAACAATCATGTTGATCAGAAAACATCTTTATGATTTACTATTTCCTACTATGGGTTGGACAGGTTCTGCCAATTTACACATTTATAACAAACATTACAAGAACAGGGGTTTTAGCAACTTGTGAAGTCAGCAAGATGGATAATGTTCTTTCCCAGTATTGAATAGGAGGGGGTTAAAAAATTTAGGGCTTGGGTCTGTGTATCCCTAATGCTGATGCTTTGGCATCAAAATGAATGCCTTGTGTTAACCGTTCAACCAAAATAGCATTCTAATCTACGCCATTCCTGTGAGAATGTAATTAGACATAACAAAAAACAACTAACTCTGGTCTAAATATATTTGTCAAGATTGCATGCAGTGTAATACTGATGTCATAAAATATTGTTCATATATTGGAATAGAGATTTATGAAAACTGAAATGAGGTTTGAGGATGTAGAGATGAGGAACTACAATCTATTGTGTTGCGAAATAAAATCAAAGTAAAAAAACAAAAGAGAGGGAAGAAAATATTGTAAAGAAAGTAAATAAAATTGAAGTTATTAACTCAGAATCTAAATAGATATGTATATATATATATATATATACATGCAGGTGTGCTTGTGCATATTCATATTTCATAGATAGCTGTAAGTATGTATATATATGGATGTGTGTGTGTGTGTGTGAGCATGTGTGCATGACTATGTGCAGGCAACACACACAAGTGTATTTGAACACTTTCCCACACTCTTTCTCATATTGTGTGTGTGCATGTATTTATTTATTTATATGTATTTATTTATATATATATATATGCATGTGTATATATATGTGTGTGCATATATATATATATATATATAGATAGATGTGTGTGTGTATATATATATATATATATATATATACAGACGTTAAAGGATGATGATGATGATGATGATGATATGTGTGTGTATATATATACATATATATATATATACACACTCTCAATAACCCATTCAACGATACGTTTCTGCGCACCGTTGATTGTGATTAATCTCCTAGCAGGGAGGCGAAAAACCATTGAACGAACAGCACGCACCTCAACTATTTAGAAAATTAAAAAATACAAACCGTAATATTAATATTCTATAAACAGTAATAATAACAAGGAATATACGACAATCAATACAAGACGTTGATTGCTAAATATCTCGTCAGTTATAGACGTGAATATACTATTATATATAAATACAACAAATATATAAAAATATAATAACACGGCTTTGCACTATTAATAAAAATAACATATTACCCTATTACCGTATTATAGTTAATAGTGCGAAACCAAGTTATTATATATATACATATATTTTATGTATTTATATATAATAATATATTCACGTCTATAACTGACGAGGTATTTAGCAATGAGCGTCATGTTTTTAAAAATTATAAATTTTTTAAATAGCTTAACTACGTGCGGTTCGTTCTAAGGTTTCTCACCTCCCCGTTAGCAGATTAATCACAATCACCGATACGTACGAACGTATTTTTGAACGGGTTATTGAGGGTTTGACTCTCATTTCTAGCAATACCGGTGTCTTTTGACTCCCTTATATCACAATTAAGTGGTGAATGTATCTTCCTTTTTGGTGTTTAAGTATTGTATCCGTTATGCACTTTAGCATCTTATTGAATATATATATATATATTTATATATATATATATATATATGTCTGAACCGAGCTGTGACATAGGTTCACTCCCCTTTGCAAATATACGGGTGCGTGGGGCGCATCAACAACCAGCTGGAAAGGGCGCTTTCCTGGGGTTGAAATAGCAGTATTTTCATTCTGTCAAGTTAAACTTGACTTCAAAATTAATTTTCTGTATATATATATATATATACTGACAGTGATATTTTTTAGTACAAGTGTTGCCCTTTCACGGCAGTAAGTATGGTTTTGTTAGTGGTCCTGAAAATTTAGAAATACTTTTCCTATTGGTGCATGGACTAATGAAACTGGTGTACTAATTAGAGATGTATTTAGATAATTAGTTCTACGAAAGAGTTACTCTACCTTCTCCAAGTTTCAATAAATTTTGAGCAAAATTTTGAGACAAATCATCACGAAAAAGTGTGACTCTTATATTCTTAGTAAGGCTCATTCTTGCTATATGTCTCCACAAATATGATGATTTCAGGCAAACCATTAACTCATCCATTTTAGTGGCTTTTGGAATTACAGGTAAAGTTTGGAGAAAGGTTTCCTGATAGTACAGTGGTAACTCCACCCATCAATACTTCAGAATTTTTTAAATCCTGTAAGCTTCGATTCAAAGCTTCCAAAGCTTTATTGTTTGCCATTGTGCACTCAACCCAAACAATGAGATGACACCTCCTTAGTATCTGTCCCATCCCAGATGTTTTACTAATATTACAAATTAGTGTATCGTTGTTCTCTAAATTTAAGGGCAATCTGAAAGTAGAGTGAACTGTTCGTCCTTCCGGAAGTAGCGTAGAGGTAATACCTGAAGGGTCAATAGCCAAAGCTATTTTTCTCTATTATCGAATTTTGGCATGTAACAGCTTAGTGACAAATGTTTTGCCAGTTCCTGTTAGAGCATCAAGATAAAAATTCTTCCCCTTCGATAAAAATAAACCTTTTGAGTATAATATTATAAAATACTTTTTGTTCATGCAAACATTTGGGTTCGTTTTCGCGACCATATTTTGACATGTCTTCAATGTTGTAAGAAGTTTCTTTTAATAGTTCTGTTGTTAAACTATTAACTTCAGAATGATTGGTTTGAGGAAGACAATACTCATGCAATTCATTTCCTTTCATAGAAATAATTTTCTCTTCAATTGCAATTAATGCTGTATTGTAGATTTCATCAGTATATTCTATATTCCTGCCAGGACATTGCAACTGAATGTGGTATTCATAATCTTTTGCCGGATGATTTCTGTATTTTAACCATATTGATACTGGATCCCCTAAATCACGCTTTTTAAGTAGAGTAGCAGACAATGTTCTTAAGCTTCCCTCTATACAAGACACAGCGGCCTCCGACCTAGCTACCATCCAATGGCTATCATCTTGTTGTAATCTCGTAAAGGATGCTTCTCTATAAAGAGCACAAACATGACCATCAATAGTTCGAAGGTCAAGAAAGGATGTGGGACCAGGGATTTCATGAAGAAGCAGTCTTAAGCATTCTTGATGAGTTAAATGCACAGTATAAACTCTTCTCAGAGCATTGTCATATCGCATATCACAGTGGTTCACAACCAGGGTCCATGTGACCCCTGGGAGTCCATATAAGATTTTGGGGGTTTCACACAAGCTAAATAGTAAATTGAGGATCCACAGTAGTATTTGAAGAGTCCACGAAAAAGAAATTGCTTTAAATATATTTATTGCAAGAAACTGCTAGGTTTCTTTTTATAACATTTTACATAGTTTAACATGTTTCTGGCAACTGAAAGATGTTCTCTCAGAGAGAAACTATTGCAAATCTACACAAGTAAACGTGCAAAAAACAAGATAGGGATTTTGAAAGAAGTATCTATAAAACTAATTATTAAACACCGAATGGCTATGGGGGTCCACTAGAATAAAATAGTAATCAAATATGTAAAAACATGGTTGAGAACTATTGACATATCAGAATAACCGTCAACCCCAGTGCCACTTTTCCTGGATTTCATTTTATTGTTTTATATATAAGACAGTAATTGATCGTACAATAGGATTCTATAAAAATAGTCTTTCTGGCAAAGTTTGAAAACTGTTGGAGTACGGGATTGCTGAGCAGCAGTTTCTGTTGTAAAATACATTTTTATCCAAGCTCTAAATGAACAGAGTCAGTCGGTCTACTGGAAGGTTTCGTCCATGAATAGGGAAGCTAAATATTCTCCAAAAACTGTCATTGCTAAAGCTTTACCATCTGGAACTGTGTAACTTCATCTTGAAATGTCTGTTTTTGTAGAGTGAACATTGCAGCATGTGAACCCATATTAAGATATTTACAAATGTATGTAATTGACTTTATAGAATTGCAGTATTCTACGTTTATGTGAACATTAAATGTCTTAGTCAAAATTGGGCAATAAGGCACTATCTATTGATTACCAATTACATGCTGGCAAATTGTTATTTCAAAACCTCCATTTTGTAGTGACCTTCTTTTCTATTATGGATATTCATCGTCACCTTTCTGTGTTTCTTTAATGGAATTTTTAGAATAATATTTCGTACATCACTTGTCTTTCATGCAAGGTGCAGCACAATTGGGGTAAGAATGTCTGCTGATATTATGGAATCTCATTAGTTTGAATTTTCTCCAAAAGCCATATCAAATTATGTGCATGAGGCAGGCCTCTCTTTTTTGCCATTCAACTGTGTGCATGAAGCAACGTACAGGTCGAAATATGTAAGACTTCATTATAAGGTCCACCCATTTGGAAACCTTGAACTGAAAATGTCTTGCAATTAGATTTTGTCCGTTGGTGTATAACCGTCCTGGAAAAAGTTCTTCTTGGGATTTCAAGTGAGTGATGAAAATATCAGGACGTCCATAATTACATCCATAAGTCATATCATCTTGTGTCCTCTCATGCATATATATTGGGCTTCCTGTAAAACTGGAAGGGAGGATACAAAGTTTTGCAAGCACTAACCCTACAATTTCGTTATTAACGCCATCTCGTAAATGCATGTATGATTCTGAACGTAGTTCTTTTTGATGCGATTTTATGTAACACAATCTCTCCGACTCTATTTTGGCATATCAAGAACGTACAGATGAAATAGATCTTGGTATTAATTAAGATGATTAAACGAATTACTTTGAATCATCAATCGATAAACGTAATAATCCCTACAGGATACAGTTTTCTTTTGGGGGGAAGTGTTTCCACTAACTTGTGGTATACCAAAGTAGCATCCATCTTCTCCTTTGACGAAAATCAAAGGATATTGTAAAGCATCGAATGAACGATGGGCTTCATTTATGAATTTCATGATACTGTTACGATACTTCAAAACATTATCTCGCTTGCTACATTCTTCGCCAGCCATAATAACTACCACTTCATTACGCTCAGGAGCATTAAATTGACGGGAACGCTCTCTAGTTGGTCTTTTGTCGGCAACTTGAATAGATGACAACTTGAAAATCGAGAGTTGAAGTACATTCTATATCATACTGAAATTTTCTGATATAAAAATTCTTTTCATGAAGTATTTCTTGTAGCTTTCAAATAAGTTCCAGTCTTGTACTTGGACAGTTCTTGTTGCAACATTGTTCTTCTTTCTGAATGTCACCTATAGATTAGATCTGTAAAAATTGTGGCTCGTTTATTTTGGAGAGGATTAAGAGATCCAATTCTGCGATGAATTTGTCTTTGTACTTCGAAAGTCGGCATACACACACTTCCTCTAATAATCATTGCCCTAAATGATGTCATCTGAAAAGCATAATTGTATGCATGAAGGTTTTAAAGAAAATGTTTTGATTCTGAAGTGGTGTCCAAAATACAACCCCTTATAAGTTCTGGTGGATCAATTGTAGGTAAATGGACCTTTGCAATTTGAGCAACACATACCTAATAATGCGTTGTCCCACTTTCAAGTACCACACATATTTTGCTCATAGAGCCTAGGGACACTATCTTTTCAGATGCACCTTCAATGTTGACTTTAGACGTCTTATTTGGGAAAATTCCAGATATTAATAGTTATCAAGCGAAAGTGAGATGATTCTAAGAAATTAGGGTAGCTTTACAAAATGACCCTCTGTTTACAACTGATATACTCGTCTTTATTATTTAGAAATATTGTAAACATGTGGTTTATAGAATATGCATAAGCATCTAGATATAATCCGTGAAACACTTCTACGAAAATGTATAGCCTTTGTATCTATTGTTATTCACAATATCAAAAGTGGTTTGGGTCGGAGACTCGCAGAAACATCTCAGCCATTCTAAAATTCTAGAATAGTTTCCAATTTTATCCATCAATCAATATTCAATCAATATTCTATTATCAAAATAAATGGCGCCAGATTCAGTTAAACCTCCCTCTCATAGGGGTCGGGGTAGAACTAATAAATTAAATGATATTTAGATGTGGGTGACGATTAATTCAAAACAGTGACCTCCAGCTGTTGACTCTGTGTATAATAAAAAAAAAAAACATTACTTACAGTTGGGAGACGAAGTGCAGGATCGTCAAGGATTCTTGCAGAAATTAGTTTCGTCTGTTTACATTATGAAGCTCAAATCCTTCTTAGATATTCTTCAGAAATTTCTAAATTATGAACCAGTTATAAATTGGGGATCATTTAATCGATATCTCCCGCCAAAATAAATTATACCCCGTGACTCTATGAATCTGTGATTCTGTGACTCTGTGAACTTATGACTCTATGAACCTGTGACCCATTTTTTTTTATTTACAGAAATTTAAAGGAAATTAGTTCGGAATCACAGCTGATAAATTATGTTAAACTGTCATCAGATGGATCAACAATTTGTTTCATATCATTCACTCTGACCTATATGTATGTTCTTTAGAGTATTAGTTTGTTTTAGTCAACACAGCCACGGTCATGCTGGAGCATACCAAGGAAGGTTAATTCAATTGCTGCTGTTAATAGTTATTACTTTCTGCTAAAGCTCGCTGCTAAATACAGAACACAAAAGCCAGCCATAATTGAATATTTTGACTGGGGAGCCACAGCTGTTATACATATAGCAAACAGTGACATCTGACTGGGATACTCACTCCTCCTCAAAGAGCATCAGAAGCTTTAGTAAACTGAAATAGTTTTAGAGAAGGTCTTAGCTTCCACTGACCTGCATGTTTTCAATATATAAGATGTTCGCTTTGTTATATAAATAAGTGTTTCAGTAATTTGTTGTTCTGGGTTCAATTCCACCAAATGGAAATGGAAAACGGAGTCATTGAAAAACTCCTTCAGTATTTGTCTTAGAACAGTGTTTCCACTAGAGTCAGTCACTCGATAAATCATAATACATGGTCCAGTCATCGCAAGTTCCTGCTGAGACAGGAATTTGTGATGACTGTATGTTCAAAATTGCATTCAATGGTAAATTCATCACAGTACCGGCATCCAACATGAACCAACAAAGGAAAATATGTCTGATTAGCAGACCAGTGAGAACTAGTAGCGAGATCTCCCTCAATTTTCACACAATACATTTTGAAAAGGATAAGCAGACATTGGTAAATGTGGTTTTGTTAGTATATACACTGGTAATAAAGACACGGAATAGTCGTGATTTGAATACCATTCATCATTGATTGGTACAGCCTGCCTAGGACTCAATAATAACATAAACAATAATAGCCACGAATTAGGTATCTTGTTTGTCTGGAGACAGTCTCTAAAAAACAAATCTGTTTTATTCATTATTGTTGTATTCTATTTGAACAGGAATGCAGGAATGGGTGTAGCCTCAGCTGCAGCACGTCTCGGTAGCATGATCTCTCCTTTCATAAGAATGCTGGTAAGTGAAATGTCTTTTTTAGCTATAACATTATATATGCACACCCACACATGTGTGTGTGTGTGTGTGTGTGTGTGTGTGTGTGTGTGTGTGTGTGTGTGTGTTTGTGTGTGTGTGTGTGTGTGTGT
>JAOPUL010002510.1:33302180-33313316 GCA_027564515.1 Octopus rubescens
GGTGGATATTAATTAGACGAAAGCTTTAAATCGAAAAATAAAATGAAGTTAAATGTTTTGTAAATATTTACATAGTTTTCGTATTGGAACAACATTTTTCTTATTTCTCTGCCTGCCTTTGTAAGAATTCGAAGGGTATGTAGCAGTAGTAATGTGAGACTGTTTTGAATGTTAGGTAACAGTAGTAACGAAAGATTGTTTTGAACATGCATAGCGGTTCGGCAAAGTGATCGATAAAATAAGTACCGGGCTTGAAAAAAATAAGTACTGGGTCGATTCATTCGGCTAAAAAAAAAAAAAATTAAAGGCGGTGCCCCAGCATGGCCGCAGTCCGATGACTGAAACAAATAAAAGATAAAAGATAAAAGATATATATATATATATATATTAGGAAAAATAAGGTTTTCAGAATGTTGGTTGGTTATATATATATATATATATTTACATTTCACATTAGCGCGTTTGTCTATTTGGGTCGAACTTTTAAAAAGGTATAGTTTTCGTTAGTTTGTCCATTTATATAGGGTTGGTGAATGGTGTTGGAGGGAGAAAATGATGGGGAGAGAGAGGGGGATGAGGGGGGAAGGCTTTAAGTTATAAAGGAAATTTTAATGTTGCTTTTAGTGAAAATTTTTTTTTTTTCTCTCTTTATGGTGTCCAGTGCCATTTCTGGTCAAGAAAATGATATTTTTAAAATTTTAAATAGTCATGGCAATCCTCACCCTTTTTTTACCTCATGGGGTCATAGATGTGTTTCAAAGCGTTCAGTATGTTGCTTCAATAGAATGAGAACTTCTTCCTCTCTATGGGGACATCTTGGCTCTTTGACTAAAAATGGATATTGTGAAGGAGTTGTCAGTTCAAGTTGTTTACGCACACACACACGCGCATGCATACACATACATACATACATGTGTGCATGCATATGTATATTTGTATGAATTGGTGAATGCATAAGTGCGTGCATATATGTCCATACATGTATGTGTGTGTGTGTGCGTGTGCGCGTGCACGCGCATATGTATGTATCTGTGTGTACAACTTTAATTCCCACCTATATTTTTTTATAATTATTATTTGTATAAAATAATGTTTTAACTTGTTAATTATCTCCTTCCTATTTTAGAAAACGATTCTGTAGTAATTGTAATGTAAATGTAGATGTAGAGTAGTCTATGTCAGTCGTGGAAAAAATTTATATTTATATATATATGTATGTATATGCATTTTTCAGTAAACCGTTAAGGCCGGTGAGAGTGTGACCATTGGTTTCGCACCGAGTCTGACGAGAGTCGCCTATACGGCCACGCGCTTTATAGGTGCGAAACCAATGGTCACTCTCTGACCGGCCTTAACGGTTTACTGAAAGAAAGAAAAAATATATATGAAATATACGGAGAAAAAATACTCTCCAATGCAGTATAGCGGTGAAAACAGCAGTAAAAAATAATGGGTATAACCCTTGAAAGATGGAAAAAGTTGCCAGAAAGCGCCTAGTCCTGTTTCATGCAGATATTCAGAAGGACCGTTTCTATGAATCCCTTCTGCTGACTACCTCGACGATGATAGAGAATGACGTTTTCATCGTGTCAGGAGACTTCAATGACCATATCAGAAAGCACTCCGATGGTTTTCATGGCGTGCATGGGGGCTACGGCTTTGGTTCCAGAAATGAGGAGGGAACAAGGCTGCTGGAGTTCTGTGATGCAAATGACTTAATGGCTTGCAACACCAGCTTCAAGAAACCTGCCAGCCATCTGATCACTTATTAACATGGTGGGCACACTAGCCAGATTGACTATATCCTCACCAGAAACAGGGACAGGCGTATGCTCGTGAATGCCAAGTCTTTCTCGGGTGAAGAATGTATAACTTAACATAGATTAGTGGTTAGCGACTTCGGAGTTAAGGCTAGAAGGATTCCGAGACACAAATCGATATGGAAAAGGAGGCTATGGAAGTTCAAGGATCCTTCAAATAGGCAAAGATTTAGAGATGAGATGTTCTTAATGAAGCCTTTGATGAGAAGGAGGTAAAGATGGAGACATGTGACATAGAGGACAACTGAAGTTCTTACGGGACAATCTACTGAGAGCGACAGACTAAATCTGTGGTTCCGTTAGATCAAGGGTGACATGGTGGTGGAACAGTGAGGTCGATAGGGTCATAAAAGAGAAGAGACGGGCTTGGAAAGACTGGAAGAGAGGGAGTAGCAAAGAACCATATCAGATAGCTAAAAGAGAAGCTAAATGTCAGGTATATCAAGCTAGGGCAGAAGCAGAAAGGAAGAGGTTTGCCAATGTCTTACAGTGTGACGATCAGATACTTGGTGTTGTGGGAGAGAAATGTGTACGTTTGCTCTTAGTAATCTTGAAAACAAAGAGGCATGGAAGAGCTACTATGAAAGACTGTTAAATGCAGAGAATGGGTGGGAGAAAAGGAATTTTCCTCATGTGAACCTAACAGAGGGACCAGCTATTCTAGTTGACAGCAGCATTACATATAAGGCAGTTAAACATATGAAAACAGGGATGGCCCCTGATCCATCAGGAGTCACTGCCGAAATGCTTAAGATATCTCGTATAGTTGGATACAGTCAAGTCACCCGTATAGTTAATCAGGTTATTCAGGAAGGCGTAATCCCTAGTGACTGGTACAGCAGCATCATAGTCAACTGCTACAATGGCAAGAGAGATGCCTTAGATAGAAATAATTATAGAGGCATCAAATTGCTGGACCAGATGATGGAAGTTGCGGAGAGAGTTATAGCCCAATTAATTAGGAACACCTCCAACAGAGTACCACACTCTGTGATATGGTGGTCTCTGAGGAAGCTATGGATAGACGAATGGCCTGTGAAGCAGTACAGGCCAAGTACAGGGGTGCTGTTGGTAAGGTAAAAGTTAGTTATGAGTAGAGTGATGAATTTAGTGTACAGATAGGGGTCCACCAAGGGTCGGTCCTCAGCCCCTCCTATTCGTCACTGTCCTCCAGGGCATAACAGGAATTTAAGATTGGAAATTCATGGGAACTACTATATTTTGATGATCTTGTCCTCATAGCAAGAAATTCTAGGTGTAGAAACAGATCCTGGAATCAAAGGGTCTTAAAGTAAACTTAGTAAAGACCAAGGTCCTAGCAAGCAAGAAATCGGACAGGACTCTTCACCCTTCCAGTAAATGGCCTTGCTGGATTAGTAGGAAGGGTGTAGGCAGAAATTCCATTCGGTGTATCCAGTTCAAGCTATGGACACACAAGAGGTGCAGTGGAATAGTAAGAAAGCTAACAGAGAAAGTACTGTTTGTATGTAGAACATGTACAGGAGCCATAAAGACCACAGATACACAGGAAACTAATTTCCTCAAATGTCCCGGTGGCTTTCTGGAAGTTGTAGATAATTTTTGCTTTCTAGATGACCTAATTAACAATGGAGGAGGTTGTACAGAAAGTGTAATTGCTAGAATAAGAATAGGACGGAGAAAGTTAAGAGAACTTTTACCTCTGTTGGTAACCAAAGGTTTCCCTCTTCGAGTGAAGGGAGGATTGTATGATACATGTGTACGAACTGCAAGGTAATGAGATGTGGGCCCTGAATGCGGAGGACATGCGAAGAAAAGGGAGGAACGAATCTGGTATGTTCTGCTGGATGTGCGATGTCAGTGTGCATGTGCAATAGAGCATTGGTATATTGAGAGCGAAGTTGGGCATAAGAGGAATTATATGCAGTGTGCAAGAGAGGAGACTGTACTGGTTTGGTCATGGGATGCGGATAGATGAGGACAGTTGCAGAAAGAAGTGCCGATCACTTACAGTGGAGGGAAGTTGTGGAAGAGGGTGACGCAAGAAGACATGGGACAAAGTATTGAAGGCCGATCTCAAAATGCTGAGCCTTACAAAGAATATGACAGAGGACCGAGATATGTGACCCATTGCTATAATCAAGAAGACCCGACCACCACAACAGAATTGAGACCCTAAAACCAAGGTACCACGTAAAAAGCATTGACGTGGATGGTGGTACTACGTAAAAAGCACTGGTGTTGGTGTCACGTAAAAAGCACTGGTGATAGTGCCACGTAAAAAGCACCCAGTACACTCTGTAAAGTGGTTGGTGTTAGGAAGGGCACCCAGCTGTAGAAACCAAGCCAAAACAGACTATGGAACCTGGTGCGGATCCTAGCCTTGCCATCTCCTGTCAAACCGTCCAACCCATGCCAGCATGAAAAACAGATGTTAAATGATGATGATGATGATGATGATGATGATGATGATGATGACGACAAGTGTACTCATTTTCACTAATTTCTATAAAAAAGAATGCATCAGTTTGACTGACTTTTAGTATGAAAAATGTTACCAGAAAGATGTTAGCTTCATTATCTACAAGAAGCATGAAGAGATCATTAATCTTGTTTACAAGCTGATCTGCATTTTTATATAAACAATTAGGTCATTTGGGATTTCTAGATTTATTAAGATTTTTAGTGGCTCATTTTTTTTATCTCAATTATCATCAATTACTGATCTTGTTTGAGAGTGCATTTGCACTGCCTTGCATTTGATGAATTTCATTGAGCCCAATTTCATTTTAATAATCCACATGCTTTCTATATCATGTTGCTCTCAGTTTCTTCTCTTTTCATTCCTCTCTGTCTCTGATGTTTCTTTCTCTGTGTTACCTATCTTGTAATCTTTTATATAAACTACTGTTTTCCCTGCTGGTATGTATTGGATAGCTTGACAAGATCCGATAAGCCAGCTTTGGCATGGTTTCTACAGCTGGATACCCTTCTTAACGCCAACCAATTTACAGTGTGTACTGGGTACTTTTTTCCTAACACTGACACTAGTGTTGTCACCAAATAACTTGCAGGACACAGAAAACGAGAAAAATACTTCACCTGAGTCGGCATATATTTGAGGGAGGTGTATTTATGCCAGGTGTTGAAAGGCTAAAGTATGATAGAGAAATAAGCACAAGTGCCTTTTTTTTTTTTGCATGGCTGGGTTTCAAGCCAGGCCACAGCAACAAAGTCCATCCGCCACACCTCTCAGTCCAACATCACTGCCTTGAGGTCCTGGGTACATTCCAGGCCTGTGTTTGCGATAAAGTTGTCGATGTAAGTGTGACAACATTTTCCTCTTCTTACATCACCCTGAAGTGGGTTCCAGAAGACTAATTTGGATGCTTCCAGTTCAGGGTGGTGCACACAGTGACCAGATAATCACAGCCATTTTTGCCTGATCTTCTCGTTAACTTTCAACAAGTCTCCATAAAGGCATTCGTTTGTCATATGTTGCTGCCATTTCACATTTAGAGCCATTCGTAGCATCCTTGTGTAGCAGCCATCTAACCCATTTGCTTATTTCTTTATCAGTGTCCATGTTTCACTACCATATAATAGCACTGATTCGATAGTTGCAATGAACAGCTCGATTTTGATTCACTTGGGTAATTTGGAGTTTCAGACAGGCCATCCATGCTTGTACCTTCCTGGTTTTGTTACAGAAGAGATAACAATGGTAGTGATGAGGAGCCAGAACATACTCTCAAAACATCAATCATTCAGTTAGTAGTTTTAAAACAATTAGATAAGCATATGTTGTGTGTTTATGAAGATAGTTTATGGTAAACTAAGTCTGTGATAGAGTTTCATTCACATAGAGTTATTTCACTTCGTATACATTCATATTCCTGATGAATTAGAAAATGTATGAAAACCACCACAAATTCTATTTCCTCATTTCCTTTTAAAGAAGACAATATGTTTCTAGTTTGAAACTGTTTTAATCTCCTTTGAAAAGCAATATAAATGGATTTTAAATGAAGAACTGCAGACCTCACATCTAGTATATTGAAGTTAAATTGGGAGATCTGTTTTATTTAACATAATTTTGATTCTCACTCTATTGGCATTGCTGATAATATCTGGCTTTAGGGTAAAGGAAACGTAAAAGCTAAAATAAGTGAGTTTAAATCGAGGAGATAAACAATTATCAAGTTCAGAGAAGCAGAGATGTTTGTAGTATAAGAGTATGTTGATGCATATTTTGGACAGTATCCAAAATAAACAGATGGCCTTTTTTGGATGCAGTCCAAAATGTGTGCATGTATGAATAAAGGGAGGTTGCACCATTTCAGATGAATGAGCAACATACTGCAACATAAGGTAAACATGTATGCTGTATAGTGTTAGTATCTTTTAGGGCTGAGGTATTTTCCAGCTCTGAATAGGAAACCCAATCTTTCTGCTACAATACTGTCTATGTAGTCAAGAAGAGAAGTCATTAGAGGTTTTACTGCAGCATCACAGTGCCACATTCTGTTTTTTTTTTTGTTTGGATCTTTTTAATTTGTTTCAGTCATTGGACTGTGGCCATGCTGGGGCACTTTGTTTAAGGGTTTGGGGTTGCTTTTTTCTTTAGTCAGTTATATTATTCCCAATATTTTGTCCTGGTACTTACTTCATTGTTGTCATATCATACAGTGAAGAATCTTGACCTACTGGTTAGGGTGTTGTACTCGTGATCACAAGATTGTGGTTTACATTTCCATTGATGATGATGATGATGATAAATGTGAATTTATAATTTGGATATTGAAGCTGAAGGTTTTGAAGCAGTTGTTTATAGTTATCTTCTTTCTCTTAGATTTTTGATATAGATATGTTTGTGTATGTATACATACATATATGCCACGTAAAAAGCACACGCAGCGAGAGTCCTGTGCCTGTGTCACATAAAAAGCACTTGTAACCACGCCATGTAAAAAGCACGTGCGCCGAGAGTCCTGTGCCAGTGCTGCATAAAAAGCACGTGCGCCGAGAGTCCTGTGTCAGTGCTGCGTAAAAACTACTTGCGTCAAGAGTCCTGTGCTTGTGCCACATAAAAAGCACTCGAGACGATGCCACATAAAAAGCACTCGTGCTGGGAGTCCTGTGCTGGTGGCACATTAAAGCATCCAGCACACACTATAAAGTGGTTGACGTTAGGAAGAGCATCCTGCCATAGAAACCAAGCCAAATCAGACTGGAACCTGATACAGCCCTCCTGCTTGCCAGCTTTGGTGAAACCATCCATCCCATGCCAGCATGGAAAACAGACGTTAAAGGATGCTGATGATGATGTATATAGGAGGAGGAGGTTACACATGTAGTTTAGAACCTCCTACTTACATACCAAGTGTTGACCCTCCAAAAAGAAAACAACATCATAAGGTCATTTAATTCACACCCACTTTCTTTTTAAAAGTTAAGTTCAACATAGCTAGAGCCTTCCTTAGGTTAGTTGATGGCAGTCTTTTTTTTCCATTCTATCATCTGACTACAAAAGTTCTGGTCATCTGGCACCATCCAATTCTTATGCACCTGAATGTAGATATGTCAGGTTTGTCTTGTGTTTTTTTTTTAAAGTACAACATGCCCCACAAGCACAAACTGCTTTAGTCAAATTTTGAGGATAATGATGCTAGTTTTCATGCATTATTTCTGTTGAATAAGGTGGTGAGCTGGAAGAATCATTAGCACGCAGGACAAAATGCTTAGCAGGATTTTGTCTGTCTTTACATTCTGGGTTCAAATTCTGCTGAGGTCAGCTTTGCCTTTTATTCTTTCAGGGTCAATAAAATACTCATAACTACTAGTCAAGTACTGGGGTCGATGTAATTGCCTTCCCCTTTCCCTCAAAAACTACTGGCCTTGTACAAAATTTGAAACCATTATTTCTTTTGAAAGCCATTCAAAATATCCAGTGATAGACAATTTCAATTTCTTTATCAAGCAATGAATGACTGTATCAGTACATCCTTTTAGTAGTTGTTTTCACTTGCCCTGATTGAAGGTAGTCAAAATAACCATGAGTTTTATTGAAAAATCTCCACAGCATGGTGACCAGCAGTTACTGAGCATCCAACTTCAGTAGCTTTGGCTTAAAAAGACAATTTCATCTTAAGCAGTGGGACAGTGTTTGATTACATCTCTGACGATATGCTTTTTCATCAGTTACTCATCACAACTACTTGATGTGATGAAATAGTTGCTGACAGTTAATTTTAGTTAGATAGTGTATAATATTAAATATTAAAATTAAAATGCTTTTTCTAAAATGGTTTTGTGTTGAGTGACATTCATTTTTGAGGCTTTATTAATGCTGCCAATCATTGTATTATAGTAATTAAACTTACACACACACAAAAAACTAAAAAAAAAGGTTCCACGCAGTCAAGATTCTATCTATCAAATCTGAATCATGACATTGCTCAACACAAATTTATGATAGAAGATACTAGCAGGGCCGGTTTTATATGGGGGGTGAGGGGCAAAGGGGGCAATTGCCCTGAGCCACCTTCGATATTGGGGAGGGGGGCTGCTACAAAGGGTATGGAGCACTAAATGTAGGGAGGGTCCAACTCCCAGCAATCTTGCATGAAGAGGCTCTCTTTCAATATACAAACATATCTTGATGTCTTAAATGTAATGGATTCTCTGTTACGATAAACAGCCATAGATTTCTCCACGTTACCTACACCAATGATTTTCCAAGATATTAATTCTTGTGTATGAGGAGCCCCCTGAACTTGAAGTGCCCCGGGACCCCCACAGTTTAAATCCAGTCCTGCCACACTCCACTGTCCACTTTGGCATGGTTCCAACAGCTTGATGCCGTTCCTAATGTCAACCACTTTACAACAAAGCAGAGTGGGTAACACATAAAATGCACAGTGCATGTCCTACGAATGGGGGGATGGGGGGAACAATGTCCCAGCAAGAACTGCAATGACATGGTTAGCAGATGGTGGGAAGAGACCAAAAGGTAAACATGGAAATCCACCTTAAAAGATGACCTGCACAGCTGTGGCACAAACTGGTTTCAAGCTCCAACTCTTGCCAAAAAGATGGACGAACACAGTGGCCAGTTGCCGAGAGGCTGGAGGAATCAGATGACCAGTAAATATACATATATGTATATTTAATGGCCATTTTGGCATGGGTTGATGGTTTAACTGGATGCAATGGGTCCAAGGACTCTAAATTTTGTTTCGTTACTTAGTGACTGGGGGGGGGGGCATTACTCTGTATTTTCTGTTTTTGATTTTTGAATCTTAAAAAGAAATTATAAGATGAACAATGTACATTATTCATCTAATCATTGTGGTATATGACAATAACTATATCACCTATAATTAATTAAGCAGAGGAGGAATATGGATGCAAACTATCAAATAAATAAGTAATTAGATGATAAACACACATTAGTGATTGCAGCTATCTCAAGGGAGATAATCATTTTTTAATAATATTTGGTGGGATTAAAAATATGGATTTGAAATGAAAGAATTGCACATTGTTTATTTATTATAAAATTCTTACAATGTCTAGTCGGTGGTAATTATGTCTAGCACCATTTTGTTCTTTTTAAAAGAAAGAACAGTCGAGAAAATAATAAAATATATATCTCCCTGAATCTGAACACCTGCCTATCACTTGCTAAACTTATCCATTCTGCATCTTATCATGGCTCTCAAGATTTTTTTTTTTTCCTTTTTCATTGCATACATAAACAAGATAACACTGTAAAGAAAGTAGCTAGCTTACAAACAGCACTTCACAAACAAACAAGGAATAAAAACACATTATTGATTTTGTTCAGAAGTGAATCCAACTTCTTACTGAATAAGAACAAAACATAAAACTTCCATTATTATGCGATGACAGACAAAAAAAAAAAACCCTCAGCTTCTTTCCATTGACATCATTACAAATAAAATGGGACAGCATCATCATCATCAGTTTAACATCCACTTTTCCATGCTCGCATGGGTTGGACAGAATCTTGTTGAGGCGTATTTTCTACAGCTGGATACCCTTCCTGTCACCAACCCTCACTTGTTTCCAGGCTAGGTTAATATTTCCCCATAACCAAATCTGGAAGACTGGAAATGAAGGACACCGCTAGTATGACAGTGATACTTGTTTACAACTATCATGTGATGTCAAGGCAAAAAGACAGTAACACACACATACACACACACGTGTGTGTGATGAACTTCTTTCAGTTTCCGTCTACCAAATCTACTCACAAGGCTTTGGTTGGCTGGGAGCTTTAGTAGAAGACACTTGCCCAAGGTGCCATGCAGTGGGACTGAACCCAGAACCATGTAGTTGGGAAGCAAGCTTCTTACAACACAGCCACACCTTATGATGATTTAAAAAAATTTTTTACAAGTGGCCCAAATTGGGTTCCTCCAAAGAATCCCTAAAGTAACATTGCTTGACAAGGTGAGGGTGCGTGGCTCAGGGAATGTGGAGTCTTTCCAGGTCAAGCTGCTACTTTTCCGCCTCAAGAAGTCACAGCTCCATTACTATGGACATGTGATTAGAATGTCGCAGGAGAGAATAGCAAGACATATTCTTCAAGCCGAGCCCACCAGGTGATCTAGGGGTAGACCAAGAATGAGATGGTTGGATAATATCCATAGTCTCAATTGGTCATGCTTGGGAATCCAGCAAGAAAGTATAATGGTTTCTGATAGAAACCTATGGAAGAGGTGCCTGAAGAGTCTACCTCCATGACCCCACAAGAATAGTGGGTGGAGGAAATGGCTGGATGGATGACAATTAAGGCAGGATTTTTAAGACTGGATGTGTTTTTTTTTGTATGTTGACAACCCTTATGTGTTTTTCAAGTAAAGGATTTTTTTTATTCCAGAAGAATTCAAAAGTGCAGAGAATTGTCAACAAACATCACAGGTTACAGTTGATCTACAAACTGTGATGTTACCATTTGTAGCCGAGCTACAAATGGTGATGTCAAATGTCACCATTTGTGGAATTCTTACAGTTTCCATCTACCAAATTTCCTCACAAGGCATTGGTTGCTTCAGACTTATAGTAGAACACGCTTGCCAAAAAAAGTGGCATGCAGTGAAATTGAACTCAAAGGGACATGGTTGAGAAGCTCTTTAACCACACAGTCATGCCTGTACGCACACACAGACACACACACACACACACACACAACACACCACCCATTCATCTATTCATACATTTAAAATTATATGTCCATAGGCGCGGCGTGGCTGTGTGGTAAGAAGCTTGCTTCCCAACCACATGGTTCTGGGTTCAATCCCACTGCGTG
>JAOPUL010002510.1:33918714-33928808 GCA_027564515.1 Octopus rubescens
ATACATACATACATACATACATACATACATACATACATACATACATACATACATACATACATACATACATACCTGTGTGTGAATATAAGAGAGAGAAACAGTAAAAATAAGTTATTACATTTAAGATGTCCTAAAAGACATAAACAATACAATTACAATTGCTTCTCGAAACTTGATAACAGACAATTTGCGAATGTATTTTGCTAGAAACCTAATGCTGCCCCATGATTATAGCTGTAAAATAGATTTTATCTCTTCCTTCGTTTTTTTTTCTCTGAACGAATTGGGTTTATTTGTCATCAAAAACGTTTTGATGGAACACATGTCTCACAGACTGAGATATGCTTTTAAGCGCAATAATAGAGAAATTTAACAGCTGTTATGTAGAATAGCAGTGGAAACAGCTGATGACCGAAATAAATAGCTGTAAAACTGAAATAGATATTCAAATAAAAATCTATACTGGAAAGTCAATGGAAAGAAATTTGACACATATAACACACTGTAAAGTTAAAGCTTCCTACGCAAAACGTGAGTTGAATGGTTTGTCAATGTTAAAATATTGGACGGCAGATTTTTGAATACTTATTAGAAGTTGCCGGTGGTTAGGACAACTGAGTTGGTTATTTTACTCTTGAGAATGGCAGTGAGAGACCTTAAAAACTGCCAAATGTTAAGAATATCTATCCCAATTCTGCTCCTAGAAATAAACTTAATGCCTTGTATTAAGTATGACAAATTGTATCCTTGTGATTTTCATCTTCATAATTCAATTGTACCCAAAAGCATGTTTTTCAAAATGTTCTGGAATCTTCTTGGCAAATTTTTCTAAATACACTGCATGAAAATGGAAGCCTTAAGTGATGATACAACCATTGCTTCATTAATACTATATGTAACTTAAATCTTTAAAGGTGAACTGGATCGTTGATATAGTCGGGGCGTTTGATTAGTTCATAAAAAATTCAAATAATTAAAGTAAGTTAACAGAAACATCAAAATGCTAGATTAAGTACTTAACATTATGTACTTTTGGTTTTTCACTTCAAAGACCTCAGATATCAACGTTGGTTTTCATGTAATTGGGTATATTAATTATTTCTAATATATAGGCACAGAGCCAGAAATTTGTGGGAACAAGTTTGTCGATTACAGCATCCCAATACTTTACTTTATTTTATCGACCCCAGAAGTAGGAAAAGCAAAATTGACCTCCTGGTAATTGAAACCAGAACGTAGATAACCACGAAGCTCTAACGATTCTACGAATGCATCACTCCATGCTAATCCACCGCCTCTCAATAAGGACTGAATTAAATCGTTTCCGTGCTTGACAGATATTTTATTTTATCTACCCCGGAAAGATGAAAGGCAAGTTTGACCTCGGTGGTATTTGAATACGGAGTGTACAGAATCGGAACAAATATTATAAAGCTTTTTGTCTGACGCCCGTAGATATATTAAATAATAACCAATTTTAAAGTGAGATAGATTCAGTCGGATATATCTCTCACGTATAAAAATTTGTTCTTGTATTTAGCACAAAGCAATCTGTAACTCATTTAACTGATTATCTTGTTTTATCTTGATTATCTAATTATCTTATTTTCTTTTGTCTTGCTTACTTCGTATAAGAAAGAAACTAAATGATCCACTAGTATGTAATGTTTTCAACAACCCGTTGGGTTGTAAATGTATATAGTCTGTTTTCATGTAGCATATCTCGGACAAATTATCCCAACTCTATTAAACTATGTTCCATGAGAGTAGTTGAATCCTGCATCACTAACTGATGAACTACGCAGTTTCATAGCGCTACGATTGCTGCTTTTTTAGGTGGACTGAGCCATTTTAAAATAGAGTACCTCGACCACGAAAACAACGGTATTAGTGGCAAGATACGACGTGTCAATGTCTTGGTTTATTGTACATTACCCTTATCTAATTGGCGATTCACAATCACTCTAAAATGATTTTCAGCTAAGTGAGAAATAATTCTAGAGTTTAACCTAAAAATAAATGTTACATTAATACAAAGTTATACTGAATTGATCTCAGCAAGAAAGTGGTATTTACTTTATCGACCTTTTAAAATTTCTGTTAGGATTATCTCGAGCGTTACTAGTAATATGTAACCCAATACAACTTGTCGCATTGCCGGATCATCGTTGACTAAACCGGTAACCTCAACAAGCTAGCTTGGTGAGGAGGGTGATTTTTTTGTCATCCTGCAGGACGAAAAGAAACAAAACCTGTCAAAGGGTGGAGGAACTCAGTCATCCAATAATGTATGAAGGCGCGTGGCCTACTGGTTAGGGTGTGGCGCTCACGATCGTGAGATCGTGGTTTTGATTCCCAGACCGGTTGTGCGTTGTATTCTTGTGCAAAACACTTCATTTTACGTTGCTTAAGTCCATTCTACTGGAAATGAGTTACCTTGTGACGGATTGGCACACGAGTGTGAAATATTGACTATCGAAAATCAGCCGAACGGAGGTCTCGCGAGCTACGTTTTGTATTTAGCGATCGATGGGATGAATAGTGCAAGCTGTACTATGAATCTCAACTGGTTAGGGCTGGTTATTCAGCCCTAACCAGTTGAAACCAGTTGAAACTGGTTCAGCCCTAACCAATTGAAACCAGTTGAAACCCTAACCAGTTGAAACCCTAACCAGTTCAGCCACGTCGAAAGACGATTTAATTATTTCATGAATACTCGCACTGAGAATGTAAATACGACATAATATCTAACTCTCTACTTTATTACTTCCACCTCTTCACTGCTCTCTTAGTACAAGTATTGAGTTTATAGAATGTTTGTAGAAGCATAGAGTCATTCGAATCAACTCCACTACACCTAGATGGTTAATACTTATTTAATCGATCTTAGTGGAAAGTAAAATAAAATAGACCTCGGTGGAAATTTAACGCAACTGTATATAATGACTTCAGTCTTGTAGTCGACTGTTACTATTCCTTAATTCCATTTTTATATTTTAACAAATTTAAAAATAGGCACAGGTATGGCTGTGTGATAAGAAATTTACCATCCAACAACATGGTTCCGGATCAGTTCCACTGCGTGGCACCAAAGCCTCGTGAGTGGATCTGGTAGGCGGAAACTGAAAGAATCCCATCCCATCGTGTATATCTTTTCATCATGTGAACTACACGTGCTTTCCTAAACCGTCTCCTTTCCACCGGATTCTTCCCTCTCCGCTTTCAGACGAAGGGCTATGCCCGAAACGTTAAATGAACTCTTTTTCCTTCTTTTTTTCCATCCAAACGTGAATCCAATACATTCTACATGTGTGTCCTCTTGACTGTTGTATTTTTTATTGATCATTACTACTTATATATATATATATGTATATACGGATGAGTGTATGTCTTTGTGTCTGTGTTTGACCCCGCCACCACTTGACAATCGATGTTGGTATGTTTATGTTCCAGTAACTTAGCGGTTCACCAAAATAAACCGATAGAATAAGTACCAGGCTTTATAAAAAATAAGTACTGGGGTCGATGATTCGTTCAAAGAAAAACTCTTCAAAGCGGTGCTCTAGCATGACCGCAGTCTAATCACTGAAACGAGTCAAAGAATAAAGATAAAATAAACTTCAATAGCTTCAATTTTATAGTCATTGTGGCACAGAATTCTTTGACACAATGTGTTACATGTTCTAATATATAGATTGTAATCGTTTATAAGAAACTGTTTATCATCCTTGAAAGCAGTACTTCATTTAAATATTTACTTTTAAACATGAAATATTTGTCTTTTACTTTTCTCTCAATCAATATTGTATTAATATTTGCTTTGGAAATTGGTAACATTTTCTTTGTAATTTAGCTCTCTTGTTCTCTCGCATTTCCGTTGTTTGCAAGGAATCTTTAAGATCGTAATACAAGAACAGAATCACCAACGAATAAAATGTTCAAACATTAGGAGCACCAACCCCATTTTCCAGTGAATGTATTGCGCATGTCAGATAAACAACATGCAAAAAGATCGATGTACTTACGATCACTAAATAGGAAGAGAAAGAATGAAAGATCACGCAAAGTCTGGCCAAACACGTTCAATGCTATGCTTATTTCTTCTCTTCTAGAGAAGAGGCTAGAGACGTTGCTGTTAATTGAAACCAATGGAGGAGACTGTTTGGTTGTTGTCCTAAGTGGTTAGGCTCTTTCAAAGGGCTGTTGGGCCTTCAGCTTTAAGTAAAGTCGTAAAATTAAAATATATATATATATAAAAATGAAGACATGAGATAAAATCAAAAGTTCTTTATTTACAAATACAATTTTATCATTCGAAAATTTGTAGCCAAATCTTCACCCAGTGTTATGAAGCATTAGTTTTTCTGATTCGTAGGATTTTGTAATATCAAAAATTTCACTCGATCATGTCGAGTCAAAACTTCATTGGATATAGGGGTTTTTTTATCATTCATTTTCAACATGTCGAATCTCCTTACATCCAATCTTGTTTTGCAGCCTTTCTCTCTTCATATCAATATGTACAACTTTTCTCGAAAGAAAATTAATGTAAATTTTACTGTTTGCGAATTCTAATTCGACTTTAAAAACCATTTGCATGAAAACTTAAGTTGGCTCATGATAAAACGAAGGACTTTATCTTCGTGGAAAATAGACTCAATATGAAGACAATGTTTATCAATTCATGTTCCATGGATTTCGTTTGGAGAGAATGGATTTGATCAATATCATAATTATTATTCAGAGGAGTTTTATTTGAAGCCAACATGAAGCGTGCTTTACTTCCGAATCATATGTGAAATTTAAAAGAATTCTAAGAATGTTAATTATTCTCACCACTTCTTGTCATCCAATTTTTGAATAGGTTAAATATAATTCTCCAACCAATTTACAGCTTGTTTGCATTCAATAATTCTACTTCAATTGTTATGCTTCATAGTTTACATTTTGGAAATTTAAGGTAGTCCGAATTTACGCAGTGGACTGATGGACCAAAGTAGGCTACATACGCTCCCGAATTCATCCTAATTCCAAATATGTACCATTTGTGTGGACATACCCTCAGAGAAGCGAGTCTGTTAGCCGGTAAGCCATGCGGTCACATGCACAGAAATGCTCATATATTAGTACAGTTATATGAATAGGCCAGAAAAACACTACCCAAACAATAAACAGGAAAAGCCAACCAATGAGCAAACATGAGCACTAGACCACGCATACCAAAGGACACAAATACACCACCAGTTCATAGCTGTAACAGTTCTCACCTGAAAACTACACTGGCGGGAAACTCGAGTCGAGAAACAAACTCTCAGTTTCAGTTTTAATACCAAAAACACAAAAACATATCTTCTTCAATGTTTTGAGCATATACACAGACATGACAGAAGTAAATAGACACCCCATAAAACGTCGTTTTATATTTATTTTAACTTGAAATGGTTTATATTTTTTATTAATTGACATGTTTATGTTTCAGCTTCTATATGTGACTGTTTAATCATGCCTAGTACAAAATAAGTCTTGGAACTGTCCGATTTTCCAAGAGGCCGTATTGTGGGTCAATCTGAAGGTGGGATTAGTCAGCGTAAAATTGCAGAAAACCTTTGAATCCTACTTTCTACAGTTAATAGAGTGATTGTGCAATTCACTAGAGAGGGGAAGGAGTTCACATCACCTCGCCCAGGTCGACCAGGTCCCTCTGACAGGACCATTTGTTTTGTTAAAAGAAGTGTAAGAGGATAATCCTCGTTGCAAGGCATCTGACATAGCAGAACAAGTTGATGTCAGTCCCAGAACAGATGTCAGGTATCTCCACAAACTTGGCTACTATGGCAGAACAGCAAGAAGGAAGCCACTTCTTTGACCAGCCAATATCAAGTGGAGAAAAGATATGGCTAGTGAGATGGTGGAGAGGCCACTAGTATTTGGGGGCACTGTCATATTCTCTGATGAATCCAGATTTGCTGTATTTTCTGACAGTGGTCGAGTGTGGGTCTGGAGACTCTGTGATCAAGAATTTGACATGAAAAGATTGCAGCTAACAATGAAATACGGCGGTTATTCTCTTCCAACCAATATTGGGTCTTTTTAGCCCTGTGACAAGGAGCCCCATCTTCCATAAATAAAATGTCTTACTTAATAATTTCACCACTGGAAGGGGTTTTTGTTGCAATATGGACACATATTTATCTGAGTTTATGTTTCCCTCACAATCAACCAGCTCTGATCGAATTCAGGAATTTTACTCCTCTCTGTCCGACGAGTTGTCTAATATGACTTGCATTACCTGTCGGTATGCATTTACAGTCTTTGTTGGCTAATGAAACATTTGTAATGGAGAATAAATAATACCAAACACCATCCATTTTCATCTTCTATTTTATATATATATATATATATATATATATATACGATGGTCTTCTTTCAGTTTCCATCTACCAAATCCACTCACAAGGTTTTGGTCAGCCTGAGGCTACAGTAGAAGACACCTGCCCAAGGTGCCACACAGTGGGACTGAACCCGAAACCATATGGTCGGGAAGCAAGCTATGTCTTTCCTTTATTTAATTGCGTAATCAGGAAGACAGCTCTTCTAGTGCTTTTCTCTAGCACAAAATTGAATTGTGTCTCATTAAGTGTAACTTGCTCCCTAATTAATAAAACTATAAATTTTTCTATAATTTTCATGCCCCAGTCCAGCAATTTAATACCTCTGTAATTTTTCCTCTCTCCAAATCATTTCCTTTAATTTTGTAGCAGCTGACTTTAGCGCTACTGCATCAGTCATAGGGTATGACACCTTCCTGTCCAATGTGATTGACTATATAGGAAACTGGGCCATCATCTACACTTCCAGATGATGATGATGATGGTGGTGCTAGTGGTTTCAAATTTTGGCACAAGGCCAGCTCAACTGGTACTTATTTTATCAACCCTAAAAAGATAAAAGGTAAAGGCCACCTCAGCGGAATTTCATTTTCATCACCTTCATAATTGATCAATAAGTGAACTACTTGTTCATTGAAAATTATAATGAAGGTGGCTGTGTATTCCACAGACATGTATAGAATTACCATAATCCTCAAACAGAATCAACAAGTTCATTTCAGTTATAGGAGCAATCCATCCAAGGGTTATTTATGTTTCTGTCTATCCAATCCCATTCCCAACAACTTGCGTCTTATGATAGCAGACATTTGCCCAAAAATGCCACACAGTGGAATTGAACCCAAAACACTATGATTGTGAAGCAAACTACTTGACCATTCAGCCATGCTCTTCCAAACTTAAATACTGTAATTATTGTATTATAGTACTTCACTCTGGAGCTACCAGGGCGGCTGCTTGCAAATCAAACTTAATTAAAATCACACTTCGTTATCTCCATTATCTTTTACTTGTTTCAGTCATCAGATTGCGGCCATGCTGGGGCACCACCTTGAATTTTCAGTCGAGTGAATCGACCCCAGTACTTATTGTTTCAAGCCTGGTACATATTCTATCGATTTCTTTTGCCGAACCGCTAGGTTACGGGCATGTAAACTAACCAACACCGGTTGTCAAGCGGTGTTGGGGGACAAATACAGACACAAGGACCCACACATATAGATATAAACATAAACGGCCGATGCAGCTTATATTTTGTGAAGGCGTGTGGCTGAGTGGTTGGAGAATTGGATTCACAATCGTGAGGTTGTGAGTTCGATTCCCGTCCGGGTGATACGTGGTGTCCTTGAGCAAGACGCTTTATTTTCACGTTGCTCCTTCTATCTGGAGTTGCGACCGATAGATAGTATTAGCAATTGAAAGACCAATGGAAACAATTGTTTCCCAGGTCCGATCTGACAAAAAGTCGATCGCCCATTTATTTTATTTTATATATATATATATATATATACACACAAGCCGTAATAATGAATTACCGGGTAGGTAAAAATTTCTACCACCGTCATCACCAGCAGCACAACACCCACCACCACCACTACTACTACCACCACCATCACTACCACCACTACTACTACGAATATCAATATCACCACCACCATCATGGCACACGTACCCTTGACGTAATTCTCATGTAGATTCAACGTGAAATAGAATGTGATGATGCTGGCCCTTTGAATTAGAGGTACTACTCATTTTTGCCGGCTGAGTGGACTGAAACAACTTGAAATAGAGTGTCTTGCTTAAGGACTGGACGCGCCGCCGGGAATCGAACTGACGACATTAGGATCGTGAGCCGAATAACCTAATCACCATGCCACGCGGCTACCCAGATCTAGAATTTCAATGACGGACATCTTAGAAACATGAGAGGAAAGAAAAAACGGCACAAATGCTTCACAGTTAACAACAAACAAAAGCAACAAGCACATTAAGCGTATACTTCCCATCGTCAGTTGCCTAGTGGATATCATTACAGTTTCGACACCTGGGGGTGGCGTTACTATTCAATCGGTGGTATCAACACCTTTAACACATTGACTACTGCTTCGCAATTAATAGGCAAGAGGCAGGGGCGAAACAATAGTGCAATATGTCCATTATGTCTACATCTACTTATTGTTACAAAATGCAAATACAAACAGTAAATCTCAATCATAAATCGTTATACATACACACACATACACACACACACACCTATAGCTACGAAGCATAGACATTATAAATAATATATAGAAAACAAGAGAAGTATCACCAAAATGGACATTGCTATTGCAAGAACTATAGAACTTAAAAACTGTAGAACATTAAAATGAAATAACAAACTAAATGTACGATTACAGTATAAATTGTCTCTGTTTTTATCGCAAGGCATAAAATGAAAGAGATTTGCTTACCATATCTAGCAAACTCAGCGACCACATACACTAATATTATTGTTGTTGGGCAGTGATGGGGTAAGAGAGGCTTTCATATTTAATTTTTAATGAGATTTCCATTTCATGTTTTGTTTTACTTATGTTTTTGTTCGCTTTGTTAGTTTGTATTAATTCTTTTTTTTTTATTGATTATTGTTTTTTGTTTTTTTAGGTTAAAGTGAAACTACCGGAAGTGTCTTAAAATACGTCCTTTAATGCCCAGCAATTTCCGAGTATCAGACGGACTGATAGTGGACTGAGGAGAATAGTGGGAGTAGAGAACAGAGAAAGAGGGGGAGGGGAGAAAGACAGGAAATTAGAAGGAAAGAGGAAGGGAGAGGAATTAAAGATAAACACTTAGCGTTGTGATGGAAAACATATTTCGCGGATGTTGGTAGAGTGGTGTTAAAGACTACCGCTTGGTATGGATGCTATTGTTCTTGTTATTGTTGTTGCTGTTGTTGTTGTTGCTGTTAGTAGAAGTAGTAGAAGTGCCGTGCCGGTTGTTGTCTGGTCCTAATAATATCAGCAGTGGCAATATTGTTAGTCTTATTAGTACTGGTAGTTCTGCTGCTGTGAAATAGTTCTGGTTGTGGTGGTGGTGGTGGTAGTGCTGGTGCTGCTGGTGCTGGTGCTGCTGCTGCAGGTGATGGTTTTGGTGGCCGGTGATAATAATCCTTTCTATACTGGGCACGAAGACCTGACATTTTAGGGGTGGGGAGTAGTCGATTACATCGACCCCAGTTCGTAACGGGTACTCACTTTATCGACCTCAGAAGGATGAAAGGCAAAGTCGACCCCGGTGGCATTTGAACTCAGAACGTTAAGTCGGAAGAAATGCCGCTAAGCATTTCTCCCGGTGTGCTAACGATTCGGCCATCTCACCGCCTTGTGGCCGGTGATAATAATGTTTTCTTTATTTGCCACACGGGCCGAAATCAAGACAAATAGGGACAATACAACACAAGGGACAAGAATGCGAACTGTAGAGACGGTGATGATAGTGCTAGTGGTATTGGTGATGGTTGTAATGATCGGCCGTGACGGTCTTGGTGGCAGCAAATGTTTTGATGGTACTGGGGTAGGATGGAAATCGTAATGGCGGCAATAGTGTTGATGGCCGGGATGAACGCTTGAGATAGTGATGACAGTGGTGACAGTAGTAGTAGTAGTAGTAGTAGTAGTAGTAGTAGTAGTAGTAGTAGTAGTAGTAGTAGTAGTAGTAGTAGTA
>JAOPUL010002510.1:34556920-34566920 GCA_027564515.1 Octopus rubescens
CAGTCAAACCGTCTAACCCATGCCTGCATGGAAAAACAGACGTTAAATGATGATGATGATGATGATGATGATGATGAGATTGTATGATGGTTGGGTACAAAAAGTAGTGTTGCTTTTTTTTTAATGTGTTTAAAATATAAGTATTGTTGGCCGTCTAACCCATGCCAGCATGGAAAACAGACGTTAAATGATGATGATGATGATGTATCTGGTTTAAATATTTTATTTCTCAGAAAAATCATGATCCCCCCCCTCTAAACACCCAGCACCTTCTTGATATTTGCTACACCTTCACAATGCCCCCACCCCCACCCCAGGACTGCTCTATCACCTAAGAATCATTATATTATAGTTTGGTTTATGAAGCTAGAGATTAAATATCCTTTCAAAACATTACAATTCCACAATCCGAGATTTAAATTTATACTTTGAGAAATACTAAAAGTATATGTTATATTTTATTGAATATGAATTTTTTTTTAATTAGATATAAAAACATTTTATAATAAGAAAAATATATAAAATATGGAGTGAAAGAGTTTATTTAAATGACAGTTGTACTCATATAATAACAGTTTAAAACACAGATTTTCTTGTTAAGTGAAATAAAGTAAATTAGAATTAGAAATTTGCCAAAAATAATCATTTATCAGAGAAGTTTGTAAATGGGATAAAATAACTAAATTAGAAAAAGTTCAATAGACATAATTGGCATCAAACTTAGTTTAAGCATCAAACTTGGTTTAAGCCATTTTACATAAACTTCAGAAAATAACATCAAAAGCAGAAGACTTTTTGAGAAATATCACCAGTCATGAATTGATCTTTTTAAATGTATATTTATATTGTATTCTAGTTGTTTAAAAATCAATATTTTATTGGCAGGTTCTAAAATGCAGAAATGGTGCCAGTTTAAGAAATTTGCACAGAATCTGGCATCAGAATCATTTTGAAAGAAATCTCAACAGATGAATGGGTAAATTCATTTATATATGCATAAATATTTCATCTGGATACATATGTTTATATACTCTAGATATGAATATTCAGTAACATTATTAAAATGTTCCACCATACAATGTTCTGTATCCTTTGTATATGTCTGTAGATATCATCTACACATTTTGTCACTGTCCATTGATTTTTTTTGCTCTTTGTTACTGACAAATTGTGTTTTTTGCTCTTTAGCAAAGAAATCAGTACTTGTTCTTGTAGGAGTATGTCAGCTAATATGAATATTTTAAGACAAACGTCTACTACTAGCAGCATTATAGAAGCAGCTCTAGTGATAGTGATAAAGAGAATGGTATCTCGAAGAATTTATATGCCATTATCTATAATGAAGGTGTGACGGTGCATGGTTCAGTGGTTAGGGCATCGGGCTTACAATTGTGAGGTTGTGAGTTCGATCCCCAGAACAGGCGGTGCATTGTATCCTTGAGCAATGCACTTTATTTCACATTGCTCCAGTTCACTCAGCTGTAGAAATGAGTTGGATCAAGGTAGAAGCGTTCAGGTCGCGATCCCTGTCAGGTGACACCTGCTATCACTTGCGAATTCTACCAAATACTTTGAAGCCAAGGCTTCGAAGACACAAAAAAGAAAGAAAGTAACATAAGATTGTTGTAATTATCACCGATAACTTTGTCCCCATTAGTGATATTTTCTAGGAGTCATGAAATAATTTTGATTTTACTATTATAAGCTAGTGAAATACTTGCAAATTATTATATACTGCTCCCACTTAGCTAACACTGAACCAGAACTCCCCATATTATCTAATTACAAATTGAGTGAGCTATGAAGAGTTAAATTTCCATTATGAAGCCCCTACACTGGACCAGTAACTGATATAAACAAATCATTTCTTTATATCACAGGATGTCATCATATCAAATGACTCAGTTACTCTTCCATCTTAAAACAGGTTAAATATATTTACAACATAAACTGTAATGGTTGTGACAGCCTCTAAAGCAGTGCTTCTCAAACTGTACACTGCATGACACAAGGATGTATATGAATTTTTTAAAAATATAATTTAAGGTTTAACCCTTTAGCCTTCAGATTACTTTGCCAAATGTAATGCTTATTTATTCACATTATTTTAAATTTAACATTCATTATCTGATAGCTTTAAAATGTTGATGATGTGATTGTGAATTTTTAGACTGACATTGTAGAGCACATGTGAGAGGCCAGATCAGTTTGGTCTGAACATAAAACAGGTACAATATTTGGGCCGGATATGGCCAGTTTAAACGCTAAAGGGTTAAGAAAATCCATAGTAATGTTTGAACATCTTGAAAAACATGTCACTCATAATTTATTTATACATGAGTAGGATTATTAAAATAAGATCAGCAAATACCCTCTCCCTGCTCCTTGCAAAAAAAATTTAAATATTGAATTTTTTTTTTTAACTTTCTATTTGGAGTGCACTAATAATTTTTCACTTTATCTCCAGAATGCTACAAAATCAAAACAAATTGAGCATTACATCTCTAAAGGGGTCACTCTGCCTGCTCGAAATAGCAGCTAAATTTCCCCTCATGTTACAACCTATCATCTAAGAAAAAAAAGGGATGAAACATTGGATAATGTATTCCTAGATACACTATATTTGAACTAAAAAATGATGGGTTAGTCACACATGGAATAACTTAGGATGAATAAGACTCCACAACTTTAGTATCAGTCATGGGATATACAGTCGGGTTTCTCCCAAATGTTTAAATTAGCTACCTTAACATTAAGGTCAGCTGCAAACACATTGTGTTTATGTGAAAACTGTATAAAAAAATTATCAACATTTAAATGGAAACTGGCAAAGAGATATAAAAAATATACTACTCTTATTAAGACAAGTGTGAAACTTTATTTTATTTCTAAATAGATACTTATTTTTATATTTAAAAACTGAATACTTGTAATATTGTTTTATACAAAACAAATTTGTTGAAAATAATCTATATCACTATTTACTATTAACAGCTGTTAGTGTCTAAGTATTTCAATTTCTATCATTTTTTTTTTAACAAATAAACCTTCCACTTCTAGTATTTTGTTTTTTGCTTTTATTTCTCTTCTCAAATAAATAAACCCAATAATAATTGAAGGTAAATAAAACATAGTGTTGAAATCTTTATTTCAATGTCCCACATAAACTCCCTAATAATATAAACTTAACAAATGGTGAAATATATTAACCTTGCCAGATAAAACATTTTATTAAAACTAAAATGGAAAAACAAAACAAAAGCCAATCCATTTGAAAATTTGCCACAGAAATCTTTTTTATTATTTATTACTATTAACCAAATATTTTTTATGCTTGCTTTCACTACTAATTAATTAATTTACACACACATATACTGACATGATAGCTGCATCTGGTTTTCATGTCATCCATTGCCTGATTGTTCTCTTAAAGCAGCAGATATGACTTTTCAGTCCTGGTAGGGATCTACATTTCTCATCTGCATCGGTTGGCTCCAGACAAACTCAAAGCCACCTGAGCTGAATTTGACCACATGCTCTAGCTTGGTCTCATCAGACCATCCACTAGTCCTTGGGCCTCACCTCTTCACATGACGTGCAAGGGTGATACAGACTTCTGTCCAGTGGGTGATTATAGAAGTTTTAACGCCTCTACGATCCCTGATCGATATCCACTGCTTCATCTGCAGGATTTTTCAGCTGCCTTGCATGGTTGCACGGTCTTTTCTAAAATTGACCTCGTTCGTGCATACTACCAGATTCCCATGAATCCAGCAGACATTCCCAAAACTGCCGTCACCACTCTGTTCAGCAGTTTTTAATTTTTATCAATGCCTTTTGGGTTAAGAAATGCAGCAAGCTCTTTTCAGAAATTCATAGACGAGGTGACACAGGGGTTGAATGCTGTGTTTGCCCATGTCAATGACCTCCTCATCACTTACACCACCTTGGAGTCACACAAGCTTCACACTTAACACAACTTTTTCAACAACTGACCGCTTATGAGGTCAAAATCAATCCTGCTAAGTGTGCATTCTGTGTGAACTCTCTGGAATTCTTGGGACACATCATAGATAGCAAAGGGATACACCCAGTCCCAGAGAAGGTAAAAGCCTTTCAAGAACTTACTCCATCAACTTCGATGCGACAACTACGTCATTTTTTGAGAGTCAATTAACTTTTATTATCGTTTCATTCCGAATTGCGTGGATAAGTTGCTTCTCTTGATGCAACTGTTGTGTGACAAGAAGAAGAAGGATGCGCTTATTTCTCTTACTACAACTCAAACGCAAGCCTTTATGGCTGTGAAAGACGAACTCATGCAAGTTTCCTTGCTTGCTCACCCTGTAGCCAACGCCAAACTTTCTTTGACCGTTGATGCGTCGAATCAGGCTGTCAGTGCAGTGTTACAACATCAGCTACTGAATAATTCAGATCCACTTTAACGGAGGATCGAATGCTGAAACCAGCAGAAGAAAAATATAGCATCTTCCGTAGACTATTACTAGCTGTTTATTTAGCTATGAAGCATTTCTTCCACCTTCTTGAAGGTCGAGATTTCACGATTTTCACAGACCACAAGCCGTTAACCTTCACCCTGTATACCAAGTCAGACAAGTACTCGCCGAGAGAAACAAGACACTTATATATTAATTAAGGGTTGCTTGTTTCATCCACCTTGTTGTTTTACATGCTTTTGCCTGCATGCCTTGTTGTTCTTCACCCATGATGCATCCTATCACCATCGTCGGAAACACGCACTCTATTTTTCCGAGATCGTTCATCTCTTCCAGAAACTCTCCACAAGGAGAGTAATGTAGAATAGCTTGACCAGTAGTCTCCCTTTGCTTGTCAGCCGATCTTTAAGTCAGGGAATGGAAGATGAGCATGTGCAGATAGACCAGGAGATGAGCATGCACAGATAGACAACAACACGAGAAAAAGCGAGTGGATATTCAGTTCCAGACGGCATTCTCCAACAAGAAGATCCATTTGCCTTTTCTCTCACCCAGCATGGTTTTAAGACCTCGTGGTGCATTCATGGAAGAACAAATCTCACTGAAGATGACAATGGCATGATGGCAAACTTTGGTTCACGTACATGTGTGGTTGGTTCCACAATAAATAATATTTAACAGACCAAGATATGAATGGAGTTACTTTATTACATGCAGCCTTTCTCAACCAATTGTTTTCAGCTTTCATCCATCTTCATTCTCGTTAAAAACTAAAGGTGTAGCAACGATGGGTGCCCCTTGCAAGCAGGTGTTCAGAGAGTTATCACTTATGCTGATACATGCCTTTATTCCCTCATGCAATTTTTCATTAAGTGTTTTACCTTTTTCAGCTACGACCAGCAATACATAATAGAGATACCTGTGCCTGAAGCTTTTTAAAGTGAAGAAAGACCTTGCTCAGGGCCAATCCCACTCTCTAAACAATGGATGTATTTGCCCCCCAAAAAAGAATTAGTCTACATCATTGGATGCAAATGAAGTCACAGGTGTTACATCAGAGTTTTCCTTCTTCTACCTAGAGAGATATCTAAACACAGACTAGGGTCTCTCATTGTCAATCCTTGATGAGTTTTGTTTTTGTCTTATAGGGTATCCAATGAAAACCACCTTTTTTTCTAAGCTTCTAAGCAGGCTTGGTAAGGATAAGATTGCTGGTTTAGTTGCCAACAGCCCAACCATACAGGGCCATTGCATGACTTTTAGAGGTCCCCTGCAACTTTTTGTTTCGAGGCCCAACTTTTAGAGGTCCCCTGCAACTTTTTGTTTCAAGGCCCTATCTCTTTAATCAAAATTCATAATCTATGCACCTTTTATTCATAACTATATTTTACTTTATTCTGTCTGAAGTTTTTTCCTCATCTGGATTGAAATTTTCTGTTAATATCTTAACAAAAAATAAATCAATGGCTCATCTATGTACTTTGATCTTAACATGGGGTCCCTCAACCGCAGAGGCCCCTGCGACTGGAGGGGTTGCAGGTGCTTAGCGATGGCCTTGCTTGTGCCTATAGTACAAAGAATTATTATTATTTTTATTATAGGTTGGCAGAATTGTTAGAGCATTAGGAAAACAATGCCTTATGGTATTTGTTCCACCTCTCTAAGCTCTAAGTTCAAATTCAAGATCAACTTTGCCTTTCAACCTTTTTGGGGACTGATAAAATTAAGCACCAGTCAAGAACTGGAGTAAATAAGATCAACTATCTCCTCCCCTCAACATTGCTGTGCCTAATTCGGAAACCATTATTATTATCATTATTACTGACATCAAATTTCTCCCCACCATCCCCCCCAAAATAGCATTTATCTCTCTCCAAACAGAGACAATGTGTAGGAAATATATACTCTGGTAATCTTACAGTAAGTATTTAGATATAAAGAAATATATTAAAACATACATACAAGAATGGCAAAAGGCAAAGTTAAATTAATGGTGAATATTAGTCTAGTTTAGAATGCAATGGATTGGCAGATGAAATGCCTTGTGGTATTTAACTACATTATTTTATGTTCTGAGTTAGAATCCTACCACGCTACCCATTGCTTTTCTTCCTTCAAGGAGTTTATGACTATACCCGTCCCTCAAAATTTGAGGCCTTGTGACATACATTAAACACACCTCGTGTGTCCCAGTTTTAGAAAATGTACATCATGTCCCTGGGAAGCATAAGAAGAGAGTAAAGAAAAAAACTGTCCAACACATATCAGCAGAGAAAAGCAGATGTAAAATGCTTCTGATGATTACATGATGTATGTTACGCATCAATATTAGCTTAGTGGTATTTAGTTTGTTTAATTAGCAACTTTAATTACTAATTAAACAAACTAATTATAGTTTAATTAGCAACTTTAATTGCTAATCCACATCTTTCACATAACAGTATGTGGTATAATTCTTACTTTCGTATTAACCTTAATTTAATATCTAACACATATCCTCCGTATCACACAATAGGCTCTAGTTTCTTGAGTTGTTTCTCTCCTTCATCATGTCATTGTTTAAACCTGTTAACTTCCCCCTCTTCCTCTTCTGTTATTACAATGTAGGGATTGAGTTGGTAATGCATAATGCAATGTTTAACAACATAATACTGTCATGTCTAGTCATTAGTAAAACATTCAGCTAAAGCCAAGTATTAATTTCTACATGTTCAATATAACAGAATCAAACAAGATAGCTTCAGCTGTAGCATTTTGCTTACGTTCTTAACCCTTTTATTCCAAACGATCAGTAGTTAAGTAGAGTTTATTGTATATATTATCTCTCTAATTGGAATAGGTTAAATAGAGAGCATTTCGCAAACATGTGGTGGAATTAAAGCCTTGTTTGATTGCTAGCATAGTCTGGAGGAGGTTTGAAGTCAGAATACAAAATGCCTGGTGCTCTGTCTTCATTAAAGACATGTTTTAGTTGGTGTCCTCTCTATTCATTCTTTATGACTCCTATGAAAAAATATGATTTTCCAATCTTGGCAATGATGGGAAAAAAATTGTTATGAAATATGTGAGTATATGTAAATGTGTGTGGGTGTGTGGGTGTGTGTGTAATATAGGAAAAGAAAACTAGTATGAACATTAATCTTAATAGAGTTCCTGTGTTATTGAAAGACAATATACATTTACAATAAACAAAAAAGAGTGTGTGAAAAGCACAAATATATGTATATATATATTTGCATGTGTGTGTCCACCATATTGTAAGTGTGTGTAGGGGGTAGAGAGAGAGAGAGAGAGAGAGAGAGAGAGAGAGGCAGACATACATACAGACAGACAGAGACAGTGATTCTAAGAGGTAGTGGGTGTGCTAACACAATGAATAAACAATAAAGAGTCGGAGCAAGAACAAGATTCCCAGACTGAGTGAAAACAAAAGATTACGAACAACAACAATGCCAACTAAGAAATCCTTAAACCCAACCCCGACACCATCACCACCACCGAAAGAGAAAAAAAAACTCAAAAAAACAACAACAACAAAACCCATAAAAAGTGGGAAAAAAAAAGAGAGAGCAGACACAGTAATAAAAAAAGAGAACAACAACAGCTAAAATAGTATTAGCAAATCAGTATTGGTAGACAG
Organism: Octopus rubescens; assembly: GCA_027564515.1. Lineage (NCBI taxonomy): Eukaryota > Metazoa > Mollusca > Cephalopoda > Octopoda > Octopodidae > Octopus > Octopus rubescens. Next base: position 34,565,018 of record JAOPUL010002510.1, read on the forward strand.
TTATGTGAGTGTTATGGAGAAGAAGGTGTTGTGTGAAGTTCAGAAGGTCTGATAGCCTGGAGATCAGTGTAATTAACAGGGGAGGGGGAAGAGAACGGACTGTTCTGTTATCCTCAGGATATTACAGACAGATTTTCTAGGATTCTGTCCTTCACCCTCCTCGACACAATATTACCAATAAGAATTACTGTTGCTATAATGTCTTCTCTCTGTAATTAGATGTCTCAGAGGCAGGAAAGAAAAGACTGTGTGTGTGTGTGTGTGTGTGTGAACATACAAGTGCATGAATGTCTGACAGTGTGTGTGTGTGTGTGTGTGTGTGTGTGTGTGTGTGTGTGTATGTGTGTGTCTGTATGTACATGGGTATAGATATCAATGAGAAGAGTTATGCATATGAATGAGGAGAGTGGGGGAAAACGTGATAGATAGATAGATAGATAGATATATAGATCTTATATGCGAGTGTATATGCATACATGCATATAAATGATATGGCAGAGCATGTGATAAAGAGAGAGAGAGAGAAAGAAAGAGAGAGAACTGCATAATGAATATGTGTATATGGAAGAAACAATTTTATGTTTTTGTGAGGTAAAGTGAGAGAAAAAACAGTTACAGGAGAGAGGAACAGATTGATAGACAGATAAAGAGAAAAATGTAAGTAGATGTGTGTTTATATGTATGTATATATTTGTATGTGTATATATATATATATATATATGCATGTAAATGAGGAATATATGTTCATATAAGAGATATATAATAGATATAGTGTAATGGGTACTATGCATACAGCAGAGACTTGATCCAAGTTACAATATGCAAATTAGCATTAGTTTATCTGTTAAAAGCTTTTTATAGCCAATAGTAACACAGTATTGTGGGTAATACAACTAAGACTGAATCAGAGCAACTGTAATGTGGGTAACAATATGTAAGGATATTGCATGATGGGTAACAAGACTCATGGATACTATCATGTAGATAATAGGTCCAGTTGGTACAGCATTGGGATTTGTAAAAACTAAAAATACTAAAGAATGGGCAATGAAACTCCCACAATATGGGGGGTAACAGAATCAGTGTACACTAGAGTGTCAGTAAATGAAACATGTTCGAGGGATAGAACAAAGTCAGATAAGTAAGGAAAAGAGTGAAATTGATCTCAGTTTTATGATTATTCATTTGTCTCACATGAAGATGTACATATGTTTCACTTACTCTCTCATCTCACCAATAACATTACTGCTGCATTTCAACTGCTATGGGCACGTGCTTATCAATTACATACACATATATGAATTTGAGTATATACTCACACACACATGTAAATGTAAGGACACACACACACACACACACACACACACACGACTACTCTAACAGCAACTATTATAGAAAGAGAGCTGTTGAGTGGCAGGAAGGCAAGAAGTGAGAGTCTGGTAAATAGAAATCACAAAAGTATGAGAGGAAAAGTGCAAAGGAGAGGTGAGAGAGTGGGAGAGAAAGAGTAAAGGAATGAAGTACAAGATAAAGTAGGAGGAGTGGAAGGTAATGAGGAAGAGAAAGTAGGAAAGGGTGAGAAGGTAGGGATGAGAGAAATATGTTCGACTGATATTAAACATAAATGAAGAATGAAATAAATTTTAAAATATTAAAAAGAAAAAATGCAGAAAATATATATATATAAAAAAAAAGGTAAATGAAAAATATATAAATATAAATTATGAAAAAAATAATCCCCCACAAGATCTAAATTAAAGCAGGAAGTGAAAATTGTTAATGTAATGGATCAGTGAAAGTCTAAAACATTTGGTATTCTAAAGGCACACTAAATCAAACAGAAGGACTTACCGTCAATGCTTGTCTACGGAAATTACAAGATATTGCAGAGATCAAAGACATC
>JAOPUL010002510.1:34742057-34752070 GCA_027564515.1 Octopus rubescens
CCAGGCCTTGCACAAGATCGAGAGGCCTGGAGAAGAGCCATTAGGTAAAACCCGTCCAACCCATGCTAGCATGAAAATGGACGTTAAACGAGGAAAAAGAAGGAAGAAGATATACAGCAGTGGTAGGCCTAAACCATTGCATAGTTTAAAACCACCACCTGGTCTTGATGCCTTTAATAGAGTCCCATCTCTCCATCAATTGTATGTTTATGAAGCAGATCTCTGGTCCAAGCATAACTCAATACTGTGATGAACTGCTTCCTATTGTTATTCCATGCATTGTGTTTTTTTTTTTACCTCTTGTCCCAACTGTTGTGGAAGTTCTGCCAAAATCTTCATGGGTGCTACCTTCTTACTTTGCCACATTAAAAGAAATGTTTACTTGTCACTTTGTCCTGCATTCCTATCGCCCCCTCTCTCTCTCTCTCTCTCTCTCTCTCTCTCTCTCTCTCTCTCTCACTCTTTTTTTCTCTAGTTCCCTCCATTATTTCTTTTTATCTGAAGTGAAAGTGGAGGAGAAAATAAGGAAGAAAGAATGAAATTGACCATGTCTTTATTGTTTAGAAATAATGTGAAAGAAGTTGACTAGTATATAATATGAAACAAAATAATTTAAATACCTATGCAGGTGTGGCTGTGTGGTAAGAAGCTTGCTCCCCCAACCAAATGGTTCCGGGTTCAGTCCCACCATGTGGCACCTTTGGCAAGTGTCTTTTACTATAGCCTTGTGAGTGGATTTGGTAGATAGAAGCCTGTCATATATATCTATGTGCGTGTGTCTTTCTTTGTCAACTTCCACCACTTGGCAACCGGTGTTGGTGTGTTTACAACCCTGTAACTTAGGGTTTGAGCAAAAGAGACTGATAGAATAAGTACTAAACTTTATAAACATAAGCCCTGGGGTCGAGTTGTTCAACTAAACCCTGAGACAAGTAAAAGAATAAAAAGTCTGCTTCAGTTTTTATTGAATTTCTAAGTGGTTAGAGCACTCTAAAATATAACACTTCTAAAATATAAAACTTCTAACTTTCTATCCTTAAAGATGTAACACACACACCTTTTCTCATGTTTTCCTTGCATTGATAGTACCTCAGACATTAATAATAACTCAGACATAAGCAGTTCCTCAGAAATAAACAAACTCCTCCAGAAAATAGAGAAAATTTTCCACCACTACTAAGTATATTAAATCATAAATTTAAAATTTGGGCTGATCAATCTCAAATTGTACTGAGGAGGAAAAAGGGGATTACTTTAAATATGAAAGCAAATAGAATAGTTTATGCATATATTACTAGAAACTAAAACAACATATGTGATTATTTTCATTAAAACATGAGTAAATATCTCGTGCATTTCAAAAGAAGTCTTTAGAAGCCTTAAAGAAACTAACAATCATAAGCAAAAGGTATAGGAAAGGGAATAAACTGGATAGTTTACTACAAAAATTAAGCTGAATTTTATGCAAATTTAAATAAGATATATTACACGTTCTGAAGTGAAATTATGACCTGTAACACCTGCCAGAGAAAATACACAAAATTCTTGTTATTGTGAAAAGCAATGATGAATACACATATATGATTTTTTTCACTAAAATCATATATGTATATCTTCAAATATGTTTACTGTATATTATAGTTTACCTCTAATTGTATATACCTGCATATGTTTGTATGGACATGTATATACCTATATGTATGTCTCTTTATATATATATCATCATCATTCTTTAACGTCCGTTTTCCATGCTAGCATGGGTGGGACGGTACCACAAGAGCCGGCCAAGCTGGAGCCTGCACCAGACTCTTGTGGTTTTGTTTTGGCTGGATTTTACAGCTGGATGCCCTTCCGAACACCAACCACTTCACAGTGTGGACTTATATATATTATAATACATAGTTTGGAGTTGTTTGGCAAGTGACTTGATCTGAGACTGCATTAAAATAGAAATGATTACATCATAAGAAGGTCATTAAAGCCATAAAATATTATATTTGCTTTTCTTTTATTTCTTTAATAGTACAATCTTCTTATGAAATATCAAAAAGTTTCATTGTACTTCAGCAACCTGCTCATTAACATAATTCCATTGCATCTGTCAATGAACAGATCACAGCAGTTTTTGTGTAGACTTAATTGATTAAAATTACTCACTACAATGTACTTTTTGTATTATACTTTATTCTGTAATAAGTTAGTGTTAGTATGTTAATTTGTTCTGAAACATAAATATAATTTTTAGAGAGGAAAATAGATAATATTCTTATTATTCTGCCATGACCACAACATATACCACATTTGGGAATCAGTTCTGTATTTTTTACCATTTAGTGGGTTTCAAGAGGGGGTTAAATAACATCACAAAGACTAAGCCATACATTACCTACTGGACCATCAATGCTTACATCTCAATTCAAAAGGTGAGTTAGCAAAAGGTACTTACCTAAAAAGAAAGGAAAAGAAAGATAAATATAAGATTAAACTAATATTTTTTTTAAAATTAATTTCATTAGACAATAGCAACTACAATAGCTTTTTATGCAGAAACAAGGTTATGACAAATTGTTTTGGGAGGGGCACATTGTTGATTGACTCAAACCTAGTACTTGATTGGCACTCGTAGGATTCAAACTCAGAATTTAAATGGATACTGCACTAATCTTTCAATAATAATTGTTACAAACAAACACCATTAGATATTTATTATCTCAATACACAAAGTGAAATCATGATTAGAAGCGTAGTCACTAGATAGATAAATGTTTAGATCATATACTCAGTGATGTTATTACATAAAAATGTTGTTTATTCTTATGATCATTCCAGTATCATTAATAATAATAATGGTGATGACGATTTAAACAGAGGCACAAGACCACAGGTGAGGAGTAGATAGGAAAAGAATGAAGAAAACGTCAGCAAAATGGTAGAAGATAATGGTGTGTGTGTGTGTGTGATGATGATTATAAAATCCATGAGTACTGTATAGATATAGCTTCTGCACACGTCATAGAATTACTTGAATATTAGCAGGAACCCACTTTCAGGATGAAATTTGGAATGTAATAGATCATACAGAGTTCTAAATATATGGTTTCATGCCTTGCTTATACACATATTAATACCAAACTATCTATAAAATGAACTTATACACATTTTCCACCCACAAAGCTTTGGTTAACCCAAAAGCTAATGGTAGAAAAAACTTGTCCAAAGTGCCATATAGTGGGATTGAATTTGGAACCATCTGGTTGCAAAGTAGATCTTAACCATACAACCATGCCTCCAAGACAGAAATAATGGTGAAAAAAAAACAAAAAAAAACAATATATAAATAAATAACAAATGGTGCAATGTATAAAGAAATCAAAACTTTTGGATTAATCTCCAGTTTTCAGGAGAATTTAACAGCAACAAACTGCCGTTATAAAGATGGAACAAAAAAAAAAATTAATACAAAAGTGGGAGGGAGAGAGGGGTATCAGGGGAACCAGGCATTATAAAACCATCCATCAATTGAATGATTTATAACTTTTTTGCCCATCTGAAAGGTCGCTTTCATAATATAGAAGCACATGAATGAGAAATAGTTTGCTATTTTTCTTGCTCTCTATACTGTATACAGACTGCTATGCACCCCACCTACAAAGCTAGCAATTGTCTTTTGTAAAAAAAACAAAACACTATAATCCTAATATTATAATAAATAAGGCAAAAAAAAAAAAAAGATGGGGCTGCAGCCATCATGAATATTTTCACACAATGCCTTTCCTCATCAGAGCATATTTGTATATTGTAATCGACGGGACATCTAGTGAGTCCTGACAACGACAACAGACGCTAAACCAGACAGAATTGTAAAGCAGTTAGTTATAAATATGGTATGACAAAACAACACTGCTTAACATCAAAATCTACATACATTATTGTACACACATTAACACATATGTGCATGTAAACACACGTATATATACACACACATTCATTTCATACATGCATACACACATATATATATATACACACACAGATATATATATATATATATATATATATATACATATACACATCCATATATACACACACACATGCACATCCATATGTATACACACACACATGTACTTACACACACACATACACATATATACACACAGAGACATAAAAAGAAGAGAGTTAGGTCAAATTTATGATATATTCTTGTAATGGAAAAAATATATAATATATATTCCATGAAAAATTTATCCAACCAAGTTTTGTCAATGCACCTCACCATGCATTCACAGACAAAGAGGCTCCGAACTTACAGCAAGGGTGGGGATGAGGTGGTGAGGTGGGTGGATGAGTGAGGAATAAGTAAATAAGAATGAAAAAAAAAGACAAAAAGAAAACATTGTAAATTTCCGAAAAGAAGAGTAAAGGTAACAATCCAACAACAACACCATCCTGTAACCCTAAACACCCGCCAACACTACCACCATCGCCCTCACTATACACAACGAAATAAAAACACAAAGTCAAGTAGCTCCCAATTGAAATGAATATTAATTATAGCATAGGATGAAGGTGAGGGTAGAGAAGAAGAGGATAACAGCAGTATAGGATAGTATACAGTGTAGTAATAGCATCAAATAGGGTTAAGGTTAGGGTAGAATATGATGATAAATTTTGCTGCATCCCATAGTGACAGGTGGTATGGTAGGGTGTGGTATAAAATCCAACAGACAGAAGTGCCAATGAATCATAGTGATAGCTATAAATATTTAATAAATGTCTCACTATTTCCCTAATACATCATTGCAAAGTGCCTTTGTCCACTATATAATTCCGAAGGAAAAATAACGGTAAGCAAGCAATCGTGTGGTAGGTTATCTTCTTCTGAGCAGAGGATTCAGAATGAAAGTTCTTGACATCAAAACTATACAAGAGTAATGTGGTCGAAATAACCATTTTTTTTTTTTGTCCTGTTCTTAAATCATGGATGGTTTGCCTTGCCTTAGATTGCTAAAACTTTCTTCAATTCTATCAGAATTAAATCAGTATGACTTATTGCCTTAAGGTTTCGGTCATAGAAAAGATGTAGTAGCTAACAAAAGTAACCCAAAATAAATCTAATGTTGTAAGTAATGTACCATGACAATGATGATGATGACAACGATAGCAATGGTAATAAAAAGGATTTCTCATATAGGCACAAAACCACAAAATTGTAATGGAGGGGTTGGGATATAGCTGGTTGAATGCCAGTATATTGTTTGTACTTATTTCACCAAATCTGGACTGGAAAGCAAAGTTGATTCTGGTGAAATCTGGACTCAAAATATAAAGGAAACTACAAGACATTTATTTGATCGGCACTCTACCATTTTTGTGAGTCTACTCTCCAAAGATTTGAACTCAGAACCTTAATGGATATAAGAAAATAACCATTTCTACCATCCAACCACATTATTTTCTTCATAATTATTGATAATAGCTTTGTCACATTTGTTCATTGAGATTAAGCCCTCTCACTTACAACTACTTCAAACCTCTTGTATTAAATCTTACAAAACCTAACTACAATTAAAGAAAGATTTAGAGGATAATTAACAGGGGATGTTGTTTAACCCCAAGTTGGCCCTGATTCAGCAGACCTATGACCAAAGACATTCAAGCCATAATAATCTTATATGATATCAGGAACTAAAATAGTGCAATGTCTTTTGCAGAGTATGATTTGAGATGAATTAGGCTGCTATGTACATAGAGCAAGAGACCACATAGTGCAGTAAGCAATTGTCAATCTCAATCCAAATTGAGAGAAGTAAATCATAAATGTGATCCAATTAAATGCAAAGACTATATTTTTGGTGAAATGACAATTGGAATGATAATATGAAACAGCAGATTTTGTGTGTTGATATAATAAAATAGTCTGGTCTTGTTCCTAAATTATACAATCCCAACGAGGTAAGTCTTTGCTTTTCATCCTTCTACACTCAATAAAATAAAGTATCAGTTATGTACTGGAGTCAAGATAAAACCAACTGTTCCTGCTGCCCCACCACCCATCCAATTTTCAACCTTATACCTAACATCACCTTCATTAACATCATCACCAGCTATATTTTTCTTATGTTTCTCTTCTCACTTTACTTTTGTTTTACTAGGTCAATTTTGTACGATGAACTCAATTAAATGAAAGGTTGCCTATTGAACTATATGAACAAACAGGGGTGTGTTGTTAGACAGAAAGATTATTGAGTATTGAGGATCACTGAGACAGAGACAAACAGATATTTTTTTTAATTCTATTCAAAAGGCCAACAACAACTACTCAGGATAATTACCAGAAAATGAAATATTTATGAATGAATGAACAACTACAAAAATAAAAACAAAACAAAAAAAACAAAAAAAAATCAAAAATTAAAAAAAAAATCAAAGAAAATATAAAATCAATATCAATATTAAGAAGAGAGTGACAGAGTGCAAATTAAGTGAGTGAAAGGTTGTAGGTTCAATTTCAAGCCCTTACAAATAAAGAATCAGTATGATTTAGTGAAGTAAAGTTCAGCAGGCACAAGTCAATGCAAACCTTCAGGAATCTTCAAAAGAATCCCCACCACTTTCCAGCATCTCGTTTGGGTTAGGGAGGCCAAATATCTAGACTTGCACAAACCCTAATCAACTGTACCCACCAGGTCAAACCGTTATCGCAGTCCACACCACCCACCTCTTCCTTTACTGCACTACTATCAGTAATCTTAAAATAAGGTCAGTGTCAGGAGGAGAAAACAATCTGTCTGGCTGCCTGCTACCCCACCCTTTTAACCACCCCCCACCCTTAACCTTGACTGTCTATTTTCTGCCAATACTTTGCTTGCTTGCTTTCTCTCTATCTATCTATATATCAAGCATAAACAGCAGAGTAAACTGACATGAACATCACTAAGAAATCACAAAATCAAGACATTATAGGAGAAGGAACAGTGTGGTTAGAAAGACAAGAAGAGAATGAAAAAGAGATAAACCAACAAACAAACAAACAAACAAACAAACAAAAAAATAATAAGGGGAAACAGAAAAGCTATCTTTTCCCTTGCATCCACATCCGGGAAGACAGAACAAGAAAAAGGGGGGAAACTCTGGACCATGAAATACCTCCAGAGCAGAGAGGAAAGCAGATGACATGGACTGGATGATTTTCAAAGACAGCAGATAAGAATGGCACTGAGCAAGTGCTATAGACAGATATTGCTGATATAAAGAGAGGGAGAAAGTGAGTGAGTGAGTGAGAAAGAGAGAGAGAGAGAGAAGAAAAAAAGGAAGGGCAAAGGTTTCTCCACCCAACTCTCTTCTATATTCAGTCTGATTTAGAGGTGTCATGTGCAGGTTTGATGCATCAATGCATCATCTATCTCTCTAACTGATGGAATGGGTAGCTGGCTGGATAGTTGATGTAGAAGTGTTCGTGATTCCATTTATCATAGAACTTTTAGATTATTGTTACAGAACACAACACAATATATATATATATTATATGATGATGACATATATAATTCACAAAACAATGGTTAGAACAATAGAAAATCTACATACACACACACACACACAAACACACACACACACACACACACACAGAAGAAAAAAAAGCACATAGAAAAGGCATTTACACAGACATATGGACAAGCACAGATGCAATACATGTACTCGGAATGGTCAATTTATTTCAATTATCTTTTCAACCAGAACTTTCATGCAACACTTGTTGCTCATTTTCACTCGAAAATTACAAAAAAATAAAAAGAATAAATATAAAAATATAAACTAAATGAAATGCCATCCTTGTTGTAACTTCTGACAGAAACAGTTTTACACAAAAACAAGTCATTCCAATATATGAACAAGCATGATGACGACGATGACGATGATAATAATAATAATAATAATAATAATAATGATAATAATAAATTAATTATTGGCTAAATGTTATATAAAATAATAGAGAAAAAAGAAAGACATTTTTAAAATTCTTTTGGAGAAAGATTATTTTGAAAAATTAAGCTAAATTTGAAATGGGTGCAGGGGATTGGAGAGACGAAATAAGAATTACATTTTGATTCAAGTTCTTTGATAAGAACTGCAATAACAAGAACAACAAGAAACTGATAAAGGAAAGGAGAGGGGGGGGAAGAGACGGAGGGGGGGGGGAGAATGGTGAAGTGAGTGAAGCAGTTTGGGGAAAATGTGTAGTGGTTAAGTAGATATTTACTGCAAAGAACACAGAGAATGCAAAAAAGCGTAATTAATCCACAACACGGGAAGAAGAGGAAAAGGCTGTCCGTTACCATCATCATCATCATCACCAATAATTTCATTATCAACATCATCATCATCATCATCCATCTCAAAGAAAGAAGAACAACAACGAAATGAAGATTGGGAGGAGATGTTGTGTAGAAGATGATGGTGGGGGATCATTTATCTTGGACTGAAATCTTGTCAGTGAAACAATCAAAGACAAAGTAAAAACAAAAAAAAGTAGTAATAAAAAATAAAAACAAATGCAAGAGGAGAAGGCGGAGAATGGCTTGACCAAAGTAGAAGAAAATGGGGAGAGAGAGAGAGTGACAGAGAGAGAGAGAGAAAGAAATTGGAAGAAAAAGAAACAAAATAAAATACGAAAAAGAAAAGCAGGAACCATTTTATCTTAGAAGCTCTCTAAATTATTGGAGCAATAAATCTTTGGTATGACTAATTTAAATCAATTTTTAAAAACCCTAAATTTGATTTATTACAAATTTTGAAGCACCACCCCCACTTCTACTCACTTCCCTGTCGAACATTTAAAATAATCTAACCAAGAAATACAGGAATCACAAGAAAGTTTGTTGCTGCATATGATTTACACATGCATTTTTAAGTTAGCAAAGATCACAGAACGTAATTTATTTAGCCTTCTACTTTGTAGTAGTTATTTATGTTGTTGATGTTGTTGTCATAGCTGCTGTAATTGTAGATGTTATTGCTGCCAAAAATGAAAAAAAAAAATGTAATTAAAAAAAAAAAAAGCTGAAATTTTTTAGAAAATTACCTTTTTATCACTTTTCAAGGGATAGATTAAATGGAATTTTTAAAAGTTGTTATTGTTATTAATATTATAAATTTAATTTTTTCTTTGTTTTTTTTTTTGTTGTTTATTTAATTTTTTTTTTTTTTTTTTTTTTAACAGAGGGCTTATAAGCTGAGCTTGCAGTCTTGAAACAAAAATGCACAGCAAGTTTTTGTTTTTTGTTTTTGTAAATTAATCCACGAGATGGATTTTACAGCTAGCTATTTCTTTTGTCAAATTTCTTTGTCACTTTGTTTATTGGGTTAATTGTAAGGAATATTAATTTAGCAGCAGAAATTCATAAAACTCTTTAAGAATTACTTGCATGAGTGTATATGTGTATGAGAAAGTATATAGAGATATTTCTATGCTTGTGTATATAATTCATGTGTGCGTGTGTTCAATGCATTCTTTTGATTGTAAATGTTTTATCATACATAAATACATTTAGCACTTCCCCCTCCCCCACCAAAATTAATTCTACTCACAATAAAGGAAAAACTTGTGTGTATGTATCATAAGTGTTTCAACATGAATGTAGTAAACATGTATTATATATATATATGTGTCTACATGCTTGTATGCATGTGCAAGTATGTTGAATAACTGAACATTGGTTTGTACAATTATAAGAATAAGACGATGTAATACACTATAGATGAAAATTGATATGTGTGTGAGTGTTCATGCATATAGATGCGTGTGTGTGTGTGTGTGTGTGTGTGTGCATACTTGTGTTTGTGTTCATATATATTATTTTGCTTTTCTTGTTTCAGTTACTGGATATGAGAAATTCTCAGTAACAACTGCTGCAGATTTAGCTTTGATTAACAAAGAGGAAGCTATACACACACACACACACACACACACACACACACACACACACACACACACACACACACACGCACACACACACACA